>CM035172.1:113329863-113437363 GCA_020205615.1 Panax quinquefolius
TATTAATGAAAACATTGCCAAAATCTTAAAGTTATTTATAATAACTCAAAATACTTTTAAAGTATTAATATTACACTTAAATAATTTTAAAAAGAATTAAAATTATTTTAAACAATTATCATTAATATTAAAGTATTAATGTATTATTTATCAAAATATTAAAAGTCATTAATTATAACTTAAAATATTTTTTAATTCATTTATATACTTTTTAAATGATCTTTAAATAAATAAAACTATTTTTAAACTATTTATTTAATATAATTATTAAATAAATCATATCATTTAATATTAAATTATTAATGAAATTTTCCTTTAAATATCAAAAGTTATAATTTATAATTTAAAATATCTTTAAACACTTTATTTTCATTTTAAATGATTTTTATAATATTAAAATTATTTTTAAACTAATTTATTTAATATAATTATTTAATAATTCTAATATCATTAATAGTAAATAATTAATGAAATTTACCTTTATATATTGAAAGTTATATTTTATAACTTCAAATATATTTAAACTATTTATTTTATTTAAAATAATTTTTCTAATATTAAAAATCATTTTTAAACTAATTTATTTAATATAATTATTAAATAAATCTACTATCATTATGATTAAAATATTAATATTTTTCATGACAAAATATCAAAAGTTATATTTTATAACTTAAAATACTTTTATAACCTTTAAATCATTTTTCTATAATTTTTAAATCATTAATTCTATTTTTCATAATTTATTTAATATATTCAATAAATAACTTAATTATCATTAATATTAATTAATTAATGAAATTCATCAAAAATATTAAAAGTTATCAAAAATAACTTAACTTATTTTCTTATACCATAATATAATTTTTAATGATTTTTCATGTATTAAAATCATTTTTTAAATAATTTATTTAATATTATAATTAAATAAATTAAATACTTTTAATATTTCAAAAATATTAAATATTTATGAAATATATTTAAAATAATTAAAAACAAATTTTCATATTTTAAAATAATTTTTAGGAATTTATTTTATTTTTTTAATAATTAAAAATTATTTATTTCGATTTATTAATTGGGCAAAGGGTCAAAAAAGTCCCTGATGTTTACTCCAATGTCTCACTTGCACCCTAAACTAATTTTTTTTTCAAAAGTACCCTTAACGTTACATTTTTGGGTCATCCGTGCCCATGCCGTTAACAAAAGACAAACAAAAGACAAACGGGGTTAAAATGTGATGACGTGACAGGCTTAAATATAAAATATATTCTAAATAAAACAATATATATCATTTAATCAAAACAAAAAATACTAAAATTCAAAATAAAAAAAGCATAACATATTTACATCATTTATTCAAAATAATAAAATTCAAATTATTCTCATTAACTAATCAAAACAACTAATTAAATAAAATAAGTTGTATAACATATTTACATCATTTAATCAAAATACTAAAATTTAAAACATAACATATTTACATCAAATACTAATTTAAAAATACTAAAATACTAATTTAAAAAAAATACTATAATACTAAAAAATCAAATTAAAAATAATAAAAATACTAAAATTCAAATTATTTAGTTAATTAATCAAAACAACAAAAATTCAAATTACATCATTAAAATACTAAAATCATAATACTAAATACTAATTGATATAAAAATTTTAAATTACTAAAATCATAATACTAAATAATATTTTTAAACTATATAAAAATTTGATGATGTAATAATCTATACATAATCTATATATGTTATAAATAATATAAATAATTTGATGATGTAATAATATTTTAAAAATATATTAAAAATTCAAATTACATCATAATATTTTTAAATTGATATGATTTTAAAATTTAATATTAAAATTACTAAAATAATCATAATACTCCAGCTTTTGAATTTTAAAAATATTATTTAGTATTATGATTTTGGTAATTTAAGTATTTTGATTAAATGATGTAAATATGTTATACAACTTATTTTATTTAATTAGTTGTTTTGATTAGTTAACAAAATAATTTGAATTTTATTATTTTGATTAAATGATGTAAATATGTTATGCTTTTTTATTTTGAATTTTAGTATTTTTTTTGTTTTGATTAAATGATATATATTGTTTTATTTAGAATATATTTTATATTTAAGCCTGCCACATCATCACATTTTAACCTTCGCTTGTCTTTTTGTAACTAAGTAGGGTACCTTGATGGCCCAAAAATATAACGTTAAGGATACTTTTGGAAAAAAAATTAGTTTAGGGTGCAAGTGGGACATTGGGGTAAACATCAAGAGCTTTTTTGACCCTATTCCCTTTATTAATTAAAATAATTAATTTTTAGAAAATAATATTACAAAAATGACCCTATAGCGACAGAACCGTCGCTATAGGTGTTCTTGGCCTGTTCTTCATCAATCCCAAATTTCATGTCAGTGTTCGAGGAGCTTGGTTTGACCAGAAATTTATCTATGATCCTAATGCTTTCTGGCCCGAGTAAAGTGTTTATAATGCAGTACAAATGCAATATTATCATCATCAATCAAGTTCCTGGCCAACTCATAACAGATCAGAGAGTTATAAGCCCTCAAATCTCTTGTCAGAGCTGTTCTTTATTTCTGGGTTTTCCAGAAATGAAGAACAATTCATACTGCCTTCTTTCGATCTATATAACTTTCTGTACAGATATGATTTATTTGATCTAACACTTTAAGTATGTAGATGATATGTAAATGAAGAGATCTAATACACAAAATACATATAACATCAACAGAATTGATAGATACAAGCCGGTCAAACCATACTGGAAAAATTTCTCATCTTTAAAATAAATAAAAAAATTTATACGCAAAATTTCTAATTTATTTATATAGAAAATATCGGGTTGTTACATTCACCCTCCCTTATAAAGATTCCGTCCCCGGAATCACCGTTTTAAAACCTATACATACCAGGGTATATAGTATACACAATCATTGCAAGTAGATCTCGATCATCTTTGATCGAACTAATCTTTAACTATTCACATAAAGCTTATCTATCTACTTATACGAAAAAATTGAATTCTAATAGAACTCAATTTCCTCCTTCAAAATAATTTATAAAATAATTTACTATATATAAGAAAATAATATATAAGAAATAAAATTAGTTTGAGTAATACCTGGAGTTACATCCCCGGCTGCTACAGTTTCTTGAACGGTCATGTTGAAGACGCTTGCAGTTGATTTCATTGGTTTGATTGTTGATGTTGGTCCCGTTATCGCCAATATCCTGCTGCCTTTTCCCGTATTCCCATTCCTTGCCTCTCATCTCCTTCTTGGACAGTCTTCCACCTTATACTCCATTGATTCACAATTAAATCACGCAGACTTTCCCTTTATCTCCTTTCCTTTTTATCGTATAGGTGACAAAACTATCTTTTGCCCCTTCATTATCCTAGCTATCACAAATGCTTCCACCGGGTCAGTTGATCCTCTAAATCCTGGCAGTCTGATGGCCTTGAAGTCTTTGACGTTCATCGATCGATTATCTGGCTAATCTTCCGGTAACTGGTATTCCATTCTGCATAGCTTGATCGTCGCAAAATTCTGTATTGAGTCTGGTTGTCTTCCAGCTTTGTTGACAGGTTCTTCATATACTTAACATAGAATCATACATATTCAAGTAATACTAGTACTACTTATTTCTTACGCCTCCACTAAGGATCAATTGCTTAGAAATCTGTATATTCCCATTATCCTCAATAATCCATTCACACCTAACTACACCAAGTTCATCAAACTTACCATACATTATGTGTGACGCCCCCAAAATAGGTATACATCACCTATTCTGAGTTGTCGGTTGTCAGCTTATACATGGTATGTAAACAACTACAACTTTATTATTACAACAAGAAACTGTGAGTTTAAATACAAATATTATCTTCTAGACAATATCTATACTCAAATAAATCCTCATCACATTTATTGATACATTATTTTACAAAATGGTGAGGACTACTAAACAACTCTCTCTAGAACCTTCATTCCATACCCCTACTGCATTTCTTGCTATATTCTCGCCTCCGAGAAAAATGGAACAAAAGGAAAAGGGGTGAGCTCAACTAGCTCAAGAAAGAATATTATGACTAAGATAATATACAACAAATTACCGTTAGTCTTCAACAGGAAAAATCTAATAGAATACAATAGACAACAAATTTTAAATCAATATTCGCAATGAAACAATAATTCATTAGAAGAGTTAAGTAGAGAATGCAAACTACTATCTTCTATGTATGAATTTAAAAGTTCATCGCCTATCTTTTATCCTCGTAACATCAATCAATATACATCCGAATCAAATATTCATCTTTGCACTACAGTGCCAAAGATATTCATCACCGGGTCATGTTCATTTAAACACTGCTCATCTTTGCACTACGGGCCAAAGATATTCTTCGAAATCATTCATCTTTTCACTACAGCCAAAGATATTCTTAAGAAATCATTCATCTTTGCACTACAGTGCCAAAGATATTCCATAATATCATCATTTAAGACCGAGGATGATGAAAAATATTTTTTTTAAAGAAACGAATCCAAAGTTGAAACAAAATGACAAGGATTAAGGATTAAGGATTCGTACTTGGTTTAATCCACGCCCAAAAATACCTCAAAAATAATCATAGTGGTAAAAATTCGTAATGATCAAAAACATGGATACAATCGAGTTAATATCCGTAATAGATGTTTTGACTTAAAAGAAGAAATTTTATTTTTCTATTGAATAGTACAGTATACGTGAATAGTGTCAGATATCGCTAATAGTGCCGATACGTGAATAGTAACTCTCGACACCAAAAGATAGAAATTCCACAAAAAACATCTTCACGCTTCATTTAATAGTACTTTCGTGAATAAGAAACTCGTAAATAGTAACTCATGAATAGTAACTCGTGAATAAGAACTCATGCATAATAGTAACCCCATATGAAAAAGTTCCAAATTTGATAAAATTTCAGATCAACATTTCAAAGATAATGATATTGAAGAAATAATATCATTACTTAAAAAAAATAATATCCCTTACCTCGAAAGATCAAGATTTCTAGCTAGAATACCGTATAAGGTCAAGGGAACTTGCACCGCCTAGCAATACTCAAAGTATACTCAAAATACTCACAAGAATACGCTCGATAATATAGAGAGAAAACTTCAGCTTCGGTGTGATTTTCAATTCTAACCCAAGACCCTATTTATAGGAAAAATGCTTGTAACACCAAAGTAGAAAATTTAATAAAATAATAATATAATTAAACAAATTCAAGCCCACCTTAGACCAACTGAATTCAGCACATTTATATCACATGTGGGATTGCAAAAAACGTTTTTCTTAAATAAAACAATTAAAACTTCCAAAAATTAATTATTTCAGAACTTTAGAGCTTCAAAATTCATAATTAATAGCCCTTTCATCGTAAAATTCAATCTCGTGAGTTTTTATAGGAAATTCAATTCTCTACAACTTTGCGTAAGAAAGTTTTTCCAAATTCCAAATAGAAATTGACCAAATCCACAAACAAGCGATTTTACAGTGCTATAATCAAATTTCACCAATAAATGGGGTCCACCGACATGTTTAACATGTTTTAAACATTTATTGCAACAAAATACTCTTCCTCCTCAGATACTCATATATCCCACATTCGTTGTAAAATATCACCGTTAATATATTATTAAAATAATATATTTAAATGAATTATTTTATCGTAAAAAAGATAAAATATTAATTTTCAAAAATTGTCATTTTAAAAATTTTCTCCATCTATATCCACATAAAATCAATATTTTCCTCATCATATAAATCAATAATTAATTATTCACAAATAATATTACGTAATCACAATATCGACAACCGTGCGCCTCCTGTGAAAGAGGGGCTTTCCAATAAGAATTTCTTCTTATCAAGCGCCGCAATTAGGTGACCAAACCTCTCCTTATACGTAACTTTCTAGACATTGCCAATAATATTATCTAATAATATTATTCAGATAATATGAATTATCGCTTCGATAATGAAAAATACTTGTAATGACAATTATCAAACAACAAAGAATATAAAATATCAACGCAAAGAATTATTAACTCAATAAAATAATCGATAAGAATTATCAGAACCATTATTGAGTAGTAGTGCCTTCACGTAAGAATCAATAATTGGTGCAATACTCACCGTATGCTCTTGTTCAACAACGCCAGATTAGTGTGTTTTAACCACCGGTATTCCAACAAGATTAATCTGTAAATAACTACGCCAGTTATTTAAAAACAACTTATATTTGTCGCTTTCTTCATCCAATCGCTTTTCACATGGGGCCCACATACATGGTCACTACTGGCGCATTTAATATTCCCCGATAAAGATTTAATATTCCACGACCAAACGAATATTCCCCACGATAATGAATATTTTATAACCACTTGCTTATTTTTGAAATATTTGCGTATTTAACCCTTAACTATCCACATTAATCAAATCAACCTTACTATTTCAAAATAATAAATAAAGAAAATTCCTTTTATTTAAAAATTTCTGGTCTTACAACCTCCCTCCTTATGAAATTTCGTCCTCGAAATCGACGTGACGTACTGGTGTTTCAAAAGGTGAGGATACCTCGCTTTCATTTCCGCTTTCCAATTCCCGTGTCATTTCCTCTATAGCATGATTCCTCCACAAAACTTTAACTTGTGGTATGACCTTTCATACAGTAGGGACATGCTCCTTCCTATCCAAGATCTTGACAGTACCTCCTCATACGCTAAGTCTTCTCTATCTCGTCCTGCTCTAACTCAATAACGTGGTTCGGGTCTTTCACATATTTACGAAAGTACGATATGTGAAACACATTATGAACACGAGACATACTCGAGGTAACGCAAGTCTATAGGCTACATTTCCTACTCGGTCAAGAATTTGAAATGGACCAATAAATCGTGGATCGAGCTTTCCTCTCTTCCCAAATCTTGTAACTCCCTTCCATGGAGAAACTCGCAACAATACACGATCCCCTACATTAAATTCCACGTCCTTTCGATGAAGATCCGCATAACTCTTTTGTCGATCTTGTGCCGCTTTGTATACGTTGTCGAATCATTTGGATCTTTTCTAGTAGTCATAAATGTATTTAACTCTCTGTCCCAACAATGTTGCTTCACCCACCTCATCCCAACATATCGAGAAATCCACATTTTCGTCCCATATAATGCTTCAATGGAGCCACACCTATACTTGCTCGATAACTCTTGTTGTAGGAGAATTCCACCAATGGTAAATACTTATCCCAACTACCCTTGAAGTCTAGGACACAGAGTCTTAATAGATCTTCAAGAGTTTGAATAGTCCTCTCTGATTGTCCGTCCGTCTTTGGGATGGTATGCTTAACTAAATCGCAAATCTGCGCCTATAGCTTTTTGCAAGCTAACCCAAAATCTTAAAGTGAATCTTGGGTCACGATCCAAACTATGGATACAGCATGCCATGCAACTTCACAATCTCATTCACGCATATACTAGTAAGACGCTCAAGTGAATAAGTCTCCCGATTCAAGCAAGAAATGAGCGGAGACTTGGTTAATCTATCAACAATAACCCAAATAGCATTGATGCCTTGAGAAACCGTAGGAAGACCCGTGAACGAAATCCATGGTAATGTGTTCCTACTTCCATTCCGGAATCTCAAGTTGTTGCAACGGACCCTTAGGCACAAGATGCTCCGCCTTTACACGCTGGGTGTTAAACACATCGAGATAAACTTTTGCAATCTCTCTCTTCATATTGTTCCACCAAAATGTATGTCAAGATCACGATACATCTTAATACTTCCGTGATGGATTGCAAATGGTGTATTGTGTGCCTCCATCATAATCTTGTACTTCAAATCGTAGTCGTTAGGAACACAAAGTCTAGAGTGGACTCAAGTATTCCTTCTTCATCAATTCTCGCCCTAATAGCTCCTTCTTGTACTTTCTTCTTCATACGCGATCGTCCGGCCTGCGGGCTTGAGCAACCTTAACTTTTTCTATTAAAGTTGGCTCTATGCGATACTTGACATCATCGCACTTCGCTTCCGCATATGATCTTCTACTCAATGCGTCGCCTACCACGTTCGCTTACCAGATGGTATTGAATAGTGTGGTCGTAGTCTTTCAATAGCTCGAGCCAACGTCACGCCGCCGCATGTCGAGTTCTTTTTTGAGTGAAGAAATATTTAAGGCTTTTATGGTCCGAATATATCTCCACTTTCTCCCCATATAGATAGTGCCTCCATATTTTTAGCGCCGAAACGATCACGCCAACTCTGATCATGAGTAGGATAATTCCTCTCATACTTTTAAGTTGTCGCGAGGCATAAAGCTATGACTTTCCCACGCTGCATGAGAACACATCCTAACCCTTTGCCTCAAGCATCATCAGAGATAACAAATCCATCCAAACCAGATGGTATTGTTAGAAAGAGTGCCAAATAAGTCTCCTCTTAAGCTCTTGGAAACTTTTCTCGCATTCTTCGCTCCAAACGAATTTTGTATCCTTCCGGAGTTAGTTGAAGTTAATGGAGTAGCGATTCGAGAAAACCTTCCACTTAATCTCCGATAATAACCAAATTTGCCCAAAAGCTACGATTTCATCCACCGACTTCCGGTTGTTCCCAACTTTGATTGCTTCAATCTTCACGGATCAACAGATACTCCATGTTTCGACACCATCGCGCCCAAGGAATGCTACTTCCTCAAGCCGTAACTCGCATTTCTTCAATTTGGCATATAGTTGGTTTTCACGAAGCCTTTGGAGTACCAAATTTCATAAATGGTGCTCATGATCTTCACTATTTTGGAATATATGAGGATGTCATCAATAAAGACAACAACGAATTGATCCAAATATTCCTTGAATACTTGGTTCATCATATCCATGAAAGTCGCAGAGCATTAGTTGGTCCGAAAGACATGACTAAGAATTCATAATGCCCATACCGAGTTCCTCAAGGCGCCTTTGAATATCCTCGCCTAATCTTCAAATTTGATGATATCCGTAACTAAGATTGATTTTTGAAAAGAATTGTGCCCTCAGAATCGGTCAAACAAGTCATCAATACGAGGTAGAGGATACCTATTCTTGATGGTGACATGGTTCAATTCCCGATAGTCAATACAAAGTCGCATACTCCCGCCTTTTTCTTCTTTACAAATAAAACAGAGCACCCCAAGGAGATGTACTAGGACGATCGAAACCGATGTCCAACAATTCCTCGTAGTTGGACCTTTAACTCCTGAAGTTCAATAGAGCCATTCGATATGGGGTTTTAGAAATGGGCTTTGTACTGTGTTCAAGATCAATAAAGAATTCAACTTCACGCTCGGGGTAGACCGGAAGTTCTTCTGAAATACGTCGAAAGTCAATAACAACAGAATATTATTCAAATTTGACGTGTCTTTATTCAAATCCATAACATGGGCTAAGAAAGCTTGACATCCGCTTTTTAATAAACGAATAGCTTTATGATTAGATATGATGTTGATCGATTTTAATGGTTTAGTTGCTTGAATTGCATAACAAAGTTGGTTAGGAATATGAAAACTAACAACCTTACGAAAAAACAATCAATTTTGGTAATGATGAGTAGTTAACCAATCAATCCCTAAAATCACATCAAAAGCAAGTATCTTTAAAGAGATAAGGTCAATGGTGTAAGGTAATGGTGCCAACTTGAATCAAACAAGATTTATAAACAAAGGGATGTGATGAAAGTTTCTCCTAACTGAGTTTCCACAGATAGTCAAAGTCTAATTTCTCCTGAGTCAAGTTTAAACGTTGAGCACACGCAGAGAGATAAATGAATGGGTAGCACCAGATCAAGTAAGGTATAAACTTCGCAAGAATTTATAAATAGCTTACCCGTGATCACCTCGTTTGGGTTCCTCGCATTATGACCAATCACAACAAACGCTTCTTCCTGTAATCGTTGACTTTGACTTTTCTCGATGTCTTTTGAGTCACCGTCCCCCATTGAACTAGGTTTCGCCATCGCATAATCTCGAAGCGATATGTCCTTCCTTTCCACAATTATAGCATACCTTGAATGTTGCTGGGCGCTTGATCGATATGTCCTCTTTTCCGCATTTGTAAAGATATGACCGGTGGTCGCTTCTCCTCCTTAGAACCAATTCTTCTTGTCAGCCTGCCATCTCTTCATACGGTCGTTGTTAAATCTCCTCTTTAAAATCTCCTCCGACTCGCTTTTTCTATTTTCATGGCCATGATTACCACCGTGAGTGGTTACCATTTCGTCCATCTTTTTTTTTTCCCACAAAGTTATCATTATTCGCTGACCGCTATCTCCGATACGATCCTGGTCAGGGTCCTCTCAATGACTGTATTTCAAGTTATCTCGCTTCTAATAATTGAGCCCTCGCTTACAACATCCGAATAAAGAGAAAATTTATGAGAAATGAGATAATCGACGACGCTGGGTTTCAAACCTCTAAGAAACATCCGCGCCATACGTTCCTCATTCTCCACCAAATGAGGTGCAAACCGATAACTCTGCAAACTTTGCCTCGCATCGAGACACCGCCATGTTGTTTTGTTCCAATCGATGAACTCCACTTCCTTCATACGACGTAACACTTTCGTGAAAGTATTTGTCATTAAATAGCTTCCAAATGTCTCCCAAGACATGCCGAAAAGTACCGGATGGGTATGCTTCACGATTCTCCCACCAAAGTCCGCTTCGCCACTTTAACATAAAGGTGGCGAATGGAACCTTCGTTCTCCGCATCCCAAGACATCGAATATCTTGGTAATTTGTTTGACCCATGTTTCCGCCATGATCGGATCCGCTTTCCTTAAATTCCGTGGTCCCAACTCTTTGAATTGCTCATTGCGACAACCCGTGAATTGCTATCATTTCTCCCGTATTTTGAACACGCTTTCCCTCGTCGATTTAGCATGAACCGCAAAAACTTCTAAACATCCCTCGCTCATCATCTCGCTTCGATGGTGTTGTTCACAGGAGGAACATTGCCACTGTTGCACGCTTCTCCTCGCTGGTGAGTACAGGCATCTCCACTTGGTCTCATTTCCATTGTTAATATTCTCAATTCGACATTCTCAAATACCGCTATAAAACAAGGGTTAATTAAGGAAATCAATATATCACATAATATCCCTATATAACGACCACCAACTAACAAATAAGCTTAGGTAGGACACACTAGCGAAGGATTAACTCATCTCCCCTCCTAGTTCTATTTCCCCGATCTCCGCCAGAGATCATATCCCTAAGCTCGATACCAACCGCTGTGGACGCCCCCAAAATAGGTATACATCACCTATTCTCGAGTTGTCAATACATGGTACGAAACAACTACAACTTTATTATTACAACAAAGAAACTGTGAGTTTAAATACAAATATTATCTTCTGCACAATATCTATACTCAAATAAATCCTCATCACATTTATTGATACATTATTTTACAAAATGGTGAGGACTACTAAACAACTCTCTCTAGAACCTTCATTCCATACCCCACTGCGTACTTGCTATATTCTCGCCTCGAGAAAAATGGAACAAAAAGGAAAAGGGTGAGCTCAACTAGCTCAAGAAAAGAATATTATGACTAAGATAATATACAACAAATTACCGTTAGTCTTCAACAGGAAAAATCTAATAGAATACAATAGACAACAAATTTTAAATCAATATTCTGCAATTGAAACAATAATTCATTAGAAGAGTTAAGTAGAGAATGCAAACTACTATCTTCTATGTATGAATTTAAAAGTTCATCGCTCATCTTTTATCCTCAGAACATCAATCAATATACATCCGAATCAAATATTCATCTTTGCACTTCACAGCCAAAGATATTCATCGATTGGTCATGTTCATTTAAACACATGCTCATCTTTGCACTACGGCCAAAGATATTCTTCGAAATCATTCATCTTTGCACTACAAAGCAAAGATATTCTTAAGAAATCATTCATCTTTACTACAGTGCCAAAGATATTCCATAATATCATCATTTAAGACCGAGGATGATGAAAATATTTTTTTTAAAGAAACGAATCTAGTGAAACAAAATGACAAGGATTAAGGATTAAGGATTCGTACTTGGTTTAATCCACGTCCAAAAATACCTCAAAAATAATCATAGTGGTGTAAAATTCAGAATGATCAAAACATGGATACAATCAGAGTTAATATCCGCAATAGATGTTTTTGACGAAAAGAAGAAATTTTATTTTTCGTTGAATAGTACCGTATATCGTGAATAGTGTCAGATACGCTAATAGTGCCGATACGTGAATAAGAACTCACACCAAAAGATAGAAATTCCACAAAAACATCTTCACGCTTCATGAATAAGACTTCGTGAATAAGAATCGTGAATAAGAAACTCATGAATAGTAACTCGTGAATAGTAACTCATGAATAGTAACCTTATATGAAAAAGTTCCAAATTTGATAAAACTTCAGATCAACATTTCAAAGATAATGATATTGAAGAAATAATATCATTACGAAAAAAATAATATCCTTACCTCGAAAGATCAAGACTTCTAGCTAGAATACCGTATATAGTCAAGGAACTTGAACCGCCTAGCAATACTCAAAGTATACTCAAAATACTCACAAGAATACGCCGATAATATAGAGAGAGAAAACTTCAGCTTACGTGTGATTTTCAATTCTAACCCAAGACCCTATTTATAGGAAAATGCTTAACACCAAAAAGCGTAAAATTTAATAAAATAATAATATAATTAAACAAATTCAAGCCCACCTTAGACCAACTGAATTCAGCACATTTATATCACATGTGGGATTGCAAAAACGTTTTCTTAAATAAAACAATTAAAACTTCCAAAATTAATTATTTCGTAACTTTAGAGCTTCAAAATTCATAATTAATAGCCCTTTCATCAGAAAATTCAAATCTCGTGAGTTTTATAGGAAATTCAATTCTCTACACTTTGCAGAAGAAAGTTTTTCCAAATTCCAAATAGAAATTGACCGAAATCCACAAACCAAGCGATTTTACACAGCTATAATCAAATTTCAAATAATAAATGGGGTCCACCGACATGTTTAACATGTTTTAAACATTTATTGCAACAAAAATACTTTTCCTCCTCGTATACTCATATATCCCACATTCGTTGTAAAATATCACCAAGTAATATATTATTAAAATAATATATTTAAATGAATTATTTTATCGTAAAAAGATAAAATATTAATTTTCAACAATTGTCATTTTAAAAATTTTCTCCATCTATATCCACATAAAATCAATATTTTCCTCATCATATAAATCAATAATTAATTATTCACAAATAATATTACGTAATCACAATATTGACAACCGTGCGCTCCCAGAAAGAGGGGCTTCCAATAAGAATTTTCTTCTTGGTGCGCAATTAGGTGACCAAACCTCTCCTTAGATGTAACTTTCTAGACATTTCCAATAATGTTATCTAATAATATTATTCAGATAATATGAATTATTGCTCGATAATGAAAAATACCGTAAATGACAATTATCAAAACAACAATGAATATAAAATATCAACGCAAAGAATTATTAACTCAATAAAATATCGAATAAGAATTCATCGTAACCATTATCGAGTAGTGCCTTCACGTAAGAATCAATAATTGGTGCAATACCGTGCAAAGCTTCTTGCTCAACAACGCCGTATTAGTGTGTTTTAACCACCCGGTATTCCAACAAGATAATCTTAATAACTACGCCAAGTTATTTAAAAACAACTTATATTTGTCGTTTCTTCATCCAATCGCTTTCCGTTATGGGCTCCCACACACGGTCATACCGTCAGATTTAATATTCTATTCTGAAGCGATTTAATATTCCACGACCAAACGAATATTCCCCTAATGATAATGAATATTTTATAACCACTTGCTTATTTTGAAATATTTGCATGTATTTAACCCTTAACTATCCACATTAATCAAATCAACCTTACTATTTCAAAATAATAAATAAAGAAAATTCCTTTTTATTTAAAAATTTCGGGTCTTACATTATGAGTTTAAGAACTCACCCACAAACATATGAGTTTAAGAACTCGACATTGACCACATATTCTTTAACTATACTTTTTACCTATCACCATACTATCGCTTTTAGGGTCCCAGATTATACTTTTCAAAACAACCACCTCATTAAGTTAGCTTTCAATGTGAGCCTCTGTTTCAGCTATTGGCTTTGATATTGGCTCGGTTATGGAGGTTGACTTCTTCTTTATGATTTGAGGGTATCCTAATCCTTTTCTATCTTGATTATCACTTAATATAAACACATAACAATTAATAGTTTTATATAATTTATCTTTTATTTATTTTGATGATGAACTTATTCAATTCATCTCCCTTTTTAAACTCTATATGAGTTATTTGTATTTTCAATGTTTCCCTCTATTCCAAGGTTATAGCCTAAGGTCTAGCCCACCTAAGGTTTTTAACCCTAAGCTCTGATACCAACTTGTAAAGCCCCCAAACTCGGGTACTTGAAACCCGAACTCGGTGCTTCACGATACCATTTCTATGAGCGAAGTAATACTCTAATAATAATAACAATAATATAAATATCAAACTTATCGTACATTTATCAGAGTCTAATGCCAAGTGTGAAACCTTTACTATATTCTTTAAATGATATATAATACATATCATTATCTTAATACAGTCTAACTATTACAAAAGATACCATTAAACATGTTCTGTTTTCTTTCCTTTTCATAACTTGTTTTTGTTTGAACCTTCGGGTTGATCATGCCTAGCTGAAAACATTTAAATTTAAGCAAGGATGAGCATTTGGGTGCCCAGCAAGTAATAACAATTATGAATATAATTAGCTGAAAGAAATAAATGTTTTCTTTGTTACATCACTTCTACAACGAATTTATAGTTGTAAGTAAACCGAACCGATAACGACAACATAACAATTTCAGAAAAGTCAAGTCTCCTCTCGACATACGCCGTAATCGCTTATACCAATTAAACATCATCACATTGCTTAATTAAAATAAAACAAATTATAAGATCAAGATCGCGCGGCGGTCAGCGGAAGTTCTAGTATATCTGTCTCATACCGCAAGACTTGCGAGAAGCTCGATCCCCCCAGACGCCTTATCACATGGTCAAAGGCTTCGCCATGCCGGCCATGGCCACATACCATGCGCGCGCTTGACTATGGTTCCTATATAAAGTTTTTACATTCGCAGCGCCGAATCTTCTCTTCTTATATGCATGGCGTCGCTGCTTTTTGTTCTCAGCCTCCTCAGTCCGGTTTTTGGTCTGCTGCTGCTGCTACTTGTTCATTCTTGCTTAGTCCCTCTTTCTTGCTTGATTTCCATGCCTTATTGTACCCCCATGCCATGCACATCCTCGCCTTGTGACTAGCCTTCATGCATCTGCTCACCGATACCTCAATTCCCACGAAAATGACGTTGATTCTTGCACTTATTTACCAAAAGCAGTTTAAATACATGCAATGCAAAATAACATGAAATGCAACTAAAACACAATGAAATGTGCTCAAGGTGGGCACAATTCGTATGTATCGGTATACAATAAGTGAGTAAAAATATCACTTATCAATCAACAGAATCGATAGATACATGCCGGTCAAACCATACTGGAAAAATTGCTCATCTTTAAAATAAATAAAAAAAATTATACGCAAAATTTGTAATTTATTTATATAGAAAATATTGGGTTGTTACATTCACCCTCCCTTATAAAGATTCCATCCCCGGAATCACCGTTTTAAAACCTATACATACCAGGGTATATAGCATACACAATCATTGCAAGTAGATCTTGATCATCTTTGATCGAACTGATCTTTAACTATTCACATAAAGCTTATCTATCTCCTTATACGGAAAAATTGAATTCTAATAGAACTCAATTTCCTCCTTCAAAATAATTTATAAAATAATTTACTATATATAAGAAAATAATATATAAGAAATAAAATTAGTTTGAGTAATACCTTGAGTCAGATCCCTACTGCAATGCAGCTTGAATCTGGCCATGTTGAAGACGCTGCGCTTGATTTCATTGGTTTGATTGTTGATGTTGGTCCCGTTATCGCCAATGTCCTGCTGCCTTTTCCCGTATTCCCATTCCTTGCCTCTCATCTCCTTCTTGGACAGTCTTCCACCTTATACTCCATTGATTCACAATTAAATCACGCAGACTTTCCCTTTATCTCCTTTCCTTTTTATCGTATAGGTGACAAAACTATCTTTTGCCCCTTCATTATCCTAGCTATCACAAATGCTTCCACCGGGTCAGTTGATCCTCTAAATCCTGGCAGTCTGATGGCCTTGAAGTCTTTGACGTTCATCGATCGATTATCTGGCTAATCTTCCGGTGACTGGTATTCCATTCTGCATAGCTTGATCGTCGCAAAATTCTGTATTGAGTCTGGTTATCTTCCAGCTTTGTTGACAGGTTCTTCTGTCCGTGTATTTCATTTTCGTCTCCTTGGCGGCATTATCACAATTTATTCTTTATTCTTAGGCTTATTATATACGTATAATCATATAACACAAAACTTTCTATTCGAATAATCATGTACTCAAAATATTAGATTTTGAAATTTTGGTTTTCTGCATTAACCAGTACTCATATAATTAACTACTATCTTTATACCAACTTATTTCATTAATCCCATATAAATTCATACCCATAACACTTGACATACCTTAGCACATATTGCTTTAAACATCCGCTATCCCTTTGTGACTCAAAGGTCGGGAATCGCTGCCATAACTTATACAAAATTTGAAAAATATTACCTTATACAAACATACCTATCATATACTTAACATAGAATCATACATATTCAAGTAATACTAGTACTACTTATTTCTTACGCCTCCACTAAGGATCAATTGCTTAGAAATCTGTATATTCCCATTATCCTCAATAATCCATTCACACCTAACTACACCAAGTTCATCAAACTTACCATACATTATGAGTTTAAGAACTCACCACAAACATATGAGTTTAAGAACTCAACATTGACCACATATTCTTTAACTATACTTTACCTATCAGTCATACTATCGTTTTAGGGTCCGGTACTATACTTTTCAAAACAACCACCTCATTAAGTTAGCTTTCAATGTGAGCCTCTGTTTCAGCTATTGGCTTTGATATTGGCTCGGTTATGGAGGTTGACTTCTTCTTTATGATTTGAGGGTATCCTAATCCTTTTCTATCTTGATTATCACTTAATATAAACACACAACAATTAATAGTTTTATATAATTTATCTTTTATTTGTTTTAATGATGAACTTATTCAATTCATCTCCCTTTTTAAACTCTATATGAGTTATTTGTATTTTCAACGTTTCCCTCTATTCTAAGGTTATAGCCTAAGGTCAAGCCCACCTAAGGTTTTTAACCCTAAGCTCTGATACCAACTTGTAAAGCCCTCAAACTCGGGTACTTGAAACCCGAACTCGGTGCTTCACGATACCATTTCTATGAGCGGAATAATACTAATAATAATAACAATAATATAAATATCAAACTTATCTTACATTTATGAGAGTCTAATCCCAAGTGTGAAACCTTTACTATATTCTTTACATGATATATAATACATATCATTATCTTAATACAGCCTAACTATTACAAAAGATACCATTAAACATGTTCTGTTTGCTTTCCTTTTCATAACTTGTTCTTGTCTGAACCTTCGGGTTGATCATGCCTAGCTGAAAACATTTAAATTTAAGCAAGGATGAACATTTGGGTGCCAAATAAGTAATAACAATTATGAATATAATTAGATGAAAGAAATAAATGTTTTCTTTGTACATCACTTCTACAACGAATTTATAGTTGTGAAGTAAACTGAACCGATAATGACAACATAACAATTCTGTAAGACCCCAAATTATTAATAAATGAAATTTATTTTCCTCTATTTATTATTTTGAAGTAGTAAGGGTTGATTTGATTAATGTGGATAGTTATGGGTAAAATACGCAAATATTTCAATAAGCAAGTGGTTATAAAATATTCATTATCGTTTGAATATTCGTTTGGTCGTGGAATATTCAGATCGCTTGTCGGAATATTCGCATTTACAAGCGCGATCTTTTGGGGCCCCATAACTAAAAGCGATTGGATGAAGAAAACGACAAATATAAGTTGTTTATAAATAACAACAGCGTAGTTATTCTGCAGTAATACCGTTGGAATATCCTATTGGTTAAAACACACTAATACGCATTGTTGAACAAGAAGATACCAGATTGCACCAATTATTGATTCTTACGTAAGAAGGCACTACTCAATAATTGTTACAGTAATTACTATTCAAAGATTTTATTTTATTGATTCAATAATTGCACGCATTGATATTTTTTATATTATCGTTGTTTCAATAAATTGTCATTACATAGTATTTTCCATTATCGAAGCAATAATTCATATTATCTCAATAATATTATTAGATAACATTATTGGCAATGTCTAGAAAGTTCTCGTCTAAGGAGAGGTTTGGTCACCTAATCATACGCCAAGAAGAGAAATTCTTATCGAAAGCCCTCTTTCTCGAACTACCGTCACAAGATCGCGATTCTGTAATATTATTTGTGAATAATTAATTATTGATTTATATGATGAGGAAAATATTGATTTTATGTGGATATAGATGGAGAAAATTTTAATGTGACAATTGTTGAAAATTAATATTATATCTTTTTCTCGATAAAATAATTCATTTAAATATATTATTTTAATAATATATTAATTGATGATATTTTTATAATGAATGTGGGATATATGAGTATATGAGGAGGAAGAGTATTTTTGTGGCATTAAATGTTTAACACATATTTTGTGTGTTGTCAGGACACAATTATCGAATCAAATTTGATTATAGCACAGTAAAATCGCCCGCTTGTGGATTTCTACCAATTTCGCTTGGAATTTGGAAAACTTCCTTCTGCAAAGTTGTAGAAAATTGAATTTTCTATAAAAATACACGAGATTCAAATTTTCTGATTAAAGGGCTATTTATTATGAATTATTGAAGTTCCGAAGCTCCGAAATAATTGATTTTTGGAAGTTTAAAATATTTAAAATAAGAAAAATGTTTTTTGTGTTTGGTGGGCATCTTTAACACATGTCAAGTTGCTGAATTCAAATGCTTGATGCGTAGGAAGATGTAGAAAAAAATAAATAATATTAATTTATTAAATTTTCTACTTTGGTGTTCTAAGCATTTTCCTATAAATAGGGTGCTTTAGGGTTAGAATTGAAAATCACACCGTAAATCAAGTTTTCTCTCTCTATATCGATCGATTTATTCTTGTGAGTATTTTGAGTATACTTTGAGTATTGCTATACTAAGGCAAGTTCAAGTCATAGCCTATATCCCAAGCTTTCAACTAGAAGTACTTGCCTTCGAGGTAAGGGATGTTATTTTCTTCTCAAATGATATTATTTCCACAATATCATTATGTTGAAATATTGGTTGAAACTTTTATCAAATTTAGAACTTTTTCAAGCTCTGGGTTTACTATTCATGAGTTACTATTCACGAAGTTACTATTCATGAGTTACTATTCACGAAAGTACTATTCATGAAGCGTGAAGATATTTTTTTTGTGAAATTTCTATCTTTTGGTGTTCTTCAGTTACTATTCACGATATACTACTTTATTCACGATACCTGACACTATTCACCTAAAAAATGAAATTTCTTCTTTTGTCCAAAATATCTATTATGGATACTAGCTTTGATTGTATCCATGTTTTGATCATTCTTGAATTTTACTCCACTCGATTACTTATGAAGTATTTTTGAACTTGGATTGTTTAAAATACGAATCCTTAATATTTGTTCTTTTGTTTCACCGGATTCGCTTTTCTTTGAAATATTTTTCATCATCCTCATCCTAAATGATGATATCATCAATATCTTTGGCCTCAGTAATGCAAAGATGAATGATTTCTTGATGAATATCTTTGGCCCGTAGTTCAAAGATGAACAGTGTTGAGATGAATATGACCGATCGATTAATATCTTTGCCCGTAGTGCAAAGATGAACAGTGTGTTTAGATGAACACGACTTAATCGATGAATATCTTTGGCCCAGAGTGCAAAGATGAATATTTGATTCCGTATATATATTGATTGATGTTACAGGATAAAATATCGACGATGAACTTTTAAATTCATACATATAAGATAGTAGTTTGCATTCTCTACTTAACTCTTCTAATGAATTATTATTTCAACTGCGAATATTGATTTAAAATTTATCGTCTATCAGATTCTAATAGATTTTTTCCTCGTTGAAGACTAATGATAATTTGTTGTATATTATCTTAGTCATAATATTCTTTACCGGGCTAGTTAAGCTCACCCTTTTCCTTGTTGTTCCATTTTTCTTCTCGTGGAGGCGAGAATGTAGCGAGTACTAGTGGGGGGTATGGAATGAAGGTTCTAGAGAGAGAGTTGTTTAGTAGTCCTCACCATTTTGTAAAATAATGTCTAAATAATTGTTATGAGGATTTATTTGAGTATGTATATTGTCTAGAAGACAATAATTATATCTAAACTCACAGATATATATGTTGTTGTATTTTGCACGACAAATGTATTAATAAAGTTGTAGTTATTTCGCATTACCATGTATTTGGCGACTCGTAATGGGTTGGATGGAATGGACCTATTTTGGGGGCGCTATACTGTTGGTATCGAGCTTAGGATATGATCTCCGGCGGAGATCTGGGAATAGAACTAGGAGGAGAGACGAGTAAATCCTTCGCTAAAGTGTCCTACCTAAGCTTATTTGTTGGTTGGTCATAATATAGGGTATTATGTGATTTGTTAATTTATTTAATTAACCCTTGTTTTATGATAGTTTTTAAGAATGGTCACGAGAATGTTAACAATGGAGTGAATGAGATCGTGGAGACACCTCTAATCGCCAACCGTGATAATGTGATGTCAAAGCGAAGAAGGAATTAGAGATATCCATGTGGTGAGTGGAGAATTGATAGTTGCACCTTTAGAGATAGTCGCAGAGGTAACAAATGAGAGTGAGGAAGAAGAGGAAGAAGAGGTACCAAGAAGAGAGTTTATTAGAGGTATTTTATGATCAAAATGTAGAATTGCAAAATCATATTCATGAGTTAGAAGAGCAAATCAAGAATTGCAGCAAATGTGGAGCAAAAGGATGCAACGATTCAAGCTTGTGGTTATCCGATATGTGATGCTTGAATAGTAGCACTCTTTCGCGAGTATAAGATGATAAAAGCGGAATCGAAATGAAAGAAGAAATAATCGAACGAGTGAGAATGAGTGATGCATGGGTAAAAGCAAAGACGACGCGTTGATATTATGGAAAGAGATGTCCAATCTAAAAAGAGAAGATTTAACGATGACGGAAGACGTTAAAGAACAAGATCGGACCATCAACAAATTCTAGGGGAAGAGAACGATCGCTAGTTAGATGCTACAGATGCGGAGAGGAGGGACATATAAGGTCAAACTGTTCAAAGCCTTCCAAGGTATGTTTTAGTTGTGGAAAAGATGGTCACATAGCTCGATTTTGTCCTATAGCAAAATCAAGTCCAGCTGGGACGTTGGCACCAGATCGCGGATACAGAAAAGTCAAAGTCAACGACATTACTAAGAGCGTTTTTCGTGACTTCTCAAAAGCGAGTAACCCAAACGGTTAGCACGGTTAGTTAATTATAAATTCTTGCGAAGTTTATACCTTACTAGATACCTGGGTTCTACCCATTCTTTTATCTCTCTTGCTTGCGCTCAACGCTTGAACTTGACTACGGAAAATTAGACTTTGACCTATTTATGGAGACTCCGTTAGGAGAAACTTTCATTACATCCGTTGTTTAGAAATCTTGCTTGATTCAGGTTGGCACTATCACATTACCTATTAACCTTATTTCTATAGAGATATTTGCTTTTGATGTGATTTTAAGGTTAACTACTCATCATGCCTAAATTGATTACTTTCATAAGGTTGTTAGTTTTCATATTCTTAAGCAACCTGTTATTCGAATTCAAGCAATCAAACCATTGTAGTCAAACATTTTCATATCAAGCCATGAAGTCATTCATTTATTATGGATGTCAAGTTTTCTTAGTCCATGTTATGGATTTGAATAAAGACACGTCAGATTTGAATAATATTCCTGTTGACGTATTTCCTAAAGAATTTCTTGGCTTACTCCCAAAGCCTGATATTAAATTTTGTATCGACTTTGAACCCTGTACAAAACTCATTTCTAAAATCTCATATCGAATGACTCCTATTGAACTTCAGGAGTTAAAAATTCAACTATAGAATTTGGTACCGAGCCTTTATCTCGGTGACTTCCTTTGTGGAATGCAATCGCCGCATTCTCCGTAGGGGACACCATATTCGTATGCGATAGTAAACCGATAGGTGTCATTGTAACGTGTTATCCAAGGTTGGGATATGAGTCACAGCTTGAGAACAACCTATGCTTCAGAATCGAAATACGTAGCTTTCTGAGGCTTAGTTGGTTATTATCGGAGATTCGTTGAAGGATATTCTCGAATCGCTATTCCATTAACGCAAATTGACTCGTAGAGATACAAAATTCGAATGGAGCAAGGAATGTGGGAAGAGCTTCAAGAACTCAAGAGAGACTCATTTCAAGACATGTTCGACCATGCCATCCTCGAAAAGCGAAACGTGGTAGCCGACGTGTTGAGTAGAAGATCGTATACAAGCACGAGTACGATATTGTCAAAGACTAATTTCAGATAATTTACAAATAATAGAGATGGAGATGAAAACTCTAGGTACCCACGTGATGATATACGAGTATAATCAACTTTAATCGATAAAGTTAAAGTCGCTCAAGCTACACAATCGAGTGATGAATTTGAAGAAGGAGGTGCAAGAAGTTGTTATTTCAAAAGCGAGAATCGGTAAGGTGAGGAAAGCTCAAACCTTCGATTTATTAATCCATTTGAAATTCTCGATCGAATAGGAACTGTGGCCTATAGACTCATTTTACCGCCAAGTATAACGCGTGTTCATAACGCTTTTCACGATATCGATGTTACGTAAATATGTGGACAACCCAAACCACGCTATCGAAAGTTAGAACCGGACGAGATAACCAAGACTTAACATACGAGGAGGTACCACAAGATCTTGGATAGGAAAGAACATGTCCTATGTACCGAGGTTATACCACAAGTTAAAGTTTTGTGGAGAAACCATGCTATTGAAAAAATGACCTGGGAGTTGGAAACGAAAATGAAAGCGAGGTATTCTCATCTTTTCGAAACACCAGGTACGTACGTCAATTTCGAGGACAAAATTTCATAAGGAGGGGAGGTTGTAAGACCCCAAATTATTAATAAATGAAATTTATTTTCCTCTATTTATTATTTTGAAATAGTAAGGGTTGATTTGATTAATGTGGATAGTTATGGGTAAAATACGCAAATATTTCAATAAGCAAGTGGTTATAAAATATTCATTATCGCTGTGGAATATTCGTTTGGTCGTGGGAATATTCAGATCACGAGGAATATTCGTATGACGACGCCATAGCTTTTGTGGGCCCCATAACTGAAAGCGATTGGATGAAGAAAACGACAAATATAAGTTGTTTATAAATAACTAGGAAGTTGTTATTATCATTATTATCGTTGGAATACCCTTGGTTAAAACACACTAATACGCATTGTTGAACAAGAAGACATTTGCAGTATTGCACCAATTATTGATTCTTACGTAGAAGAAGGCACTACTCAATAATTGTTACATCGTAATTACTATTCAAGATTTTATTTTATTGATTCAATAATTGTCGTTGATATTTTATATTACCGTTGTTTCAATAAATTGTCATTACATAGTATTTTCCATTATCGAAGCAATAATTCATATTATCTCAATAATATTATTAGATAACATTATTGGCAATGTCTAGAAAGTTCTGCCTAAGGAGAGGTTTGGTCACCTAATCAAGCGCCAGAAGGAGAAATTCTTATCGAAAGCCCCTCTTTCTGAGAAACTACCACACAAGATCGTGATTCAGTAATATTATTTGTGAATAATTAATTATTGATTTATATGATGAGAAAATATTGATTTTATGTGGATATAGATGGAGAAAATTTTTAATGTGACAATTGTTGAAAATTAATATTATATCTTTTTCTCGATAAAATAATTCATTTAAATATATTATTTTAATAATATATTAATGGTGATATTTTTATAATGAATGTGGGATATATGAGTATATGAGGAGGAAGAGTATTTTTGTGGCATTAAATGTTTAACACATATTTTGTGTGTTGGTGGACACAATTATCGACCAAAATTTGATTATAAACTTTAAAATCGCTTGGCTTGTGGATTTCTTGTCAATTTCTGTTTGGAATTTGGAAAAATTCGCTCTGCAAAGTTGTGGAGAATTGAATTTCCTATAAAAAGTCGCGAGATTCAATTTTCTGATAAAAGGGCTATTTATTATGAATTATTGAAGTTCAAGTTCAAAAATAATTGATTTTTGGAAGTTTAAAATATTTAAAATAAGAAAAAACGTTTTTGTGTTTGGTGGGCATCTTTAACACATGTCAAGTTGCTGAATTCAGATGCTTGATGCGTAGGAAGATGTAGAAAAAATAAATAATATTAATTTATTAAATTTTCTACTTTGGTGTTCTAAGATTTTCTATAAATAGGTGCTTAGGTTAGAATTGAAAATCACACCGTAAATCAAGTTTTCTCTCTATATTATCGAATTTATTCTTGTGAGTATTTTGAGTATACTTTGAGTATTGCTATACGGTGCAAGTTCAAGTCATAGCCTATATCCCATGCTTTCAACTAAAGTATTGTCTTTCGAGGTAAGGGATGTTATTTTCTTCTCAAATGATATTATTTCTTCAATATCATTATGTCAAATATTGGTTGGAACTTTTTATCAAATTTAGAACTTTTTGCATGTCGGGGTTACTATTTCATGAGTTACTATTCACGAAGTTACTATTCATGAGTTACTATTCACGAAGTTACTATTCACGCAGTACTATTCATTAAGCGTGAAGATGTTTTTTTGTGAAATTTCTATCTTTTGGTGTCGAGTTACTATTCACGTGATACTTATTACTATTCACGATACTCTGACTATTCACTTAATACGGCACTATTCATTCTAAAAAATGAAATTTCTTCTTTTTGTCCAAAATATCTATTATGGATACTAGCTTTGATTGTATCCATGTTTTGATCATTCTTGAATTTTACTCCACTCGATTACTTATGAAGTATTTTTGAACTTGATTGTTTAAAATACGAATCCTTAATATTTGTTCTTTTGTTTCACCGGATTCGCTTTCTTTGAAATATTTTTCATCATCCTCAGTCCTAAATGATGATATTACTGAATATCTTTGGCCCGTAGTGCAAAGATGAATGATTTCTTGATGAATATCTTTGGCCCGTAGTGCAAAGATGAACAGGTGTTGAGATGAACACGACCGACTGATTAATATCTTTGGCCCATAGTGCAAAGATGAACAGGTGTTTAGATGAACATGACCAATCGATGAATATCTTTGGCTCAGAGTGCAAAGATGAATATTTGATTCCGTATATATATCATTGATGTTATAGGATAAAATATCGACGATGAACTTTTAAATTCATACATATAAGATAGTAGTTTGCATTCTCTACTTAACTCTTCTAATGAATTATTATTTCCGCCGCTAATATTGATTTAAAATTTGTTGTCTATCAGTATTCTATTAGATTTTTCCTCGCTGAAGACTAACGATAATTTGTTGTATATTATCTTAGTCATAATATTCTTTTTCGGGCTAGTTGAGCTCACCCTTTTCCTTGTTGTTCCATTTTTCTTCTCGTGAGGCGCGAGAATGTAGCGAGTACTAGTCTGGGTATGGAATGAAGGTTCTAGAGAGAGTTGTTTAGTAGTCCTCACCATTTTGTAAAATAATGTATAAATAATTGTGATGAGGATTTATTTGGGTATGTATATTGTCTAGAAGACAATAATTATATCTAAACTCACAAAGATATATGTTGTCGTATTTTGCACGACAAATGTATTAATAAAGTTGTAGTTATTTCTGTACCATGTATTTGGCGACTCAGAATGGGTTGGATGGAATGGACCTATTTTGGGGGCGTCACAAATTATATCTCAAATTTTTGAAACTACGTATTGACTATATATATAGGTATTAGTCGACAGATTATGAACATTGTTTTTAGTTTACGCTAAGGTTTAGCAGAACTTCATTTGCAAACCGTCATAACTTATGGGCGTTAGGTTGTACTTCCCATGGGCCCTGTATTGATCAATACTACATTACAAGAACGATAGGATCGTTCACCTTGGGCACATAAAAGTTTTCTCGTGATCGGGATGTTCATACTTAGTTTGGAATCCGAACCAAAATAATTTGATTGGATACAAAAAGGTTTTATCATATTTAACGATATTTCTAATCCGTGTCTAATCGATCAAGTAGCTTAGACGAAGTTTATATATATATATATATATATATATATATATATATATATATATATATATATATATATATATATCAACATGTGTTAAATACAATGATTATCCAAGTGGGGACACTTGTGTAACCATATTTAGAAATTAACAAATGTATATATATATCCAATTACCATATACTAACATTTTGATAAACAATGAACGGATATAGAATATATCACAATAGGTTTAATAATATAGCATAATAATAATATAATTACGAAACTTCTTACTCATGTCTATCAGATAAAGGAAATGCAAAGGTAAGATACTTGCACGATCGCTACCGCTACGATTAGTAACTTAGTTCTATCTTTATATAACACCTATCAGTAATAAGATCATTTGATCGATTAGAATAACATACTATAACACATAGCACTGCTTATTGCAAATCAAAGACATAACCTAATCACATTATCATATATATGTTCCACAACCATCAATCACAAATAATCACTAATATAATCAAAATATCTAAGTTCGAGATCAATTTCAAATATGCTTGCACCTACCTACTACTTTATCGGGTAATTATCGAGTCTAAGACTCTATCATGTAATTCCACATCTATAAGTATCACTATATTATTTTTAAATAACTTAAAATAATTTTTAAACATTTATTATAATTTATCATAAATTTTCAAACACCTAAATCATTATTAAATGATTTAAATATTAAATAATTCTATTATCATTAATATTTAATTAATATTAAACTATTAATGAAACCATCGCTAAAATCTTAAAGTTATTTATAATAACTCAAAATACTTTTAAAGTATTAATATTACACTTAAATGATTTTTAAAAGAATTAAAATCATTTTTAAACAATTATCATTAATATTAAATTATTAATGTATTATTTATAAAAATATTAAAAGTCATTAATTATAACTTAAAATATTTTTAATTCATTTATATCCTTTTAAATGATTTTAAATAAATAAAACCATTTTTAAACTATTTATTTAATACTATTATTAAATAAATCGATATCATTTAATATTAAATTATTAATGAAATTTTCCTTTAAATATCAAAAGTTATAATTTATAACTTAAAATATCTTTAAACACTTTATTTTCATTTTAAAGGATTTTTATAATATTAAAATCTTTTTAAACTAATTTATTTAATATAATTATTAAATAATTCTAATATCATTAATAGTAAATAATTAATGAAATTTACCTTTAAATATTGAAAGTTATATTTTATAACTTAAAATATTTTTAAACTATTTATTTTATTTAAAATAATTTTTCTAATATTAAAATCATTTTAAACTAATTTATTTAATATAATTATTAAATAAATCTAATATCATTAATATTAAAATATTAATATTTTCATGAAAAAATATCAAAAGTTATATTTTATAACTTAAAATACTTTTATAACCTTTAAATCATTTTTCTATAATTTTTAAATCATTAATTCTATTTTTCATAATTTATTTAATATATTAAATAAATAACTTAATTATTATTAATATTAATTAATTAATGAAATTCATCACAAAATATTAAAAGTTATCAAAAATAACTTAACTTATTTTCTTATACCATAATATAATTTAAAATGATTTTTCATGTATTAAAATCATTTTTAAATAATTTATTTAATACTATAATTAAATAAATTAAATACTTTTAATATTCCAAAAATATTAAATATTTATGAAATATATTTAAAATAAACAAATTTTCAGATTTTAAAATAATTTTTAGGAATTTATTTTGTATTTTTAATAATTAAAAATCATTTATTTTGATTTATTAATTAAAATAATTAATTTTTGGAAAATAATATTACAAAAATGACCCTATATAGCGACAGAACCTTCGTTATAGGCGTTCTTGGCCTATTCTATCAAACCCAGATTTCATGTCAGTGTTCGAGGAGCTTGGTTTGACCAGAAATTTATCTATGATCCTAATGCTTTCTGGCCCGAGTAAAGTGTTTATAATGCAGTACAAATGCAATATTATCATCATCAATCAAGTTCATGGCCAACTCATAACAGATCAGAGAGTTATAAGCCCTCAAATCTCTTGTCAGAGCTGTTCTTCATTTCTGGGTTTTCCAGAAATGAAGAACAGTTCATACTGCCTTCTTTCGATCTTTATAACTTTCTGTACAGATATGATTTATGTGATCTAACACTTTAAGTATGTAGATGATATGTAAATGAAGATATCTAATACACAAAATACATATAACATCAACAGAATCGATAGATACATGCCGGTCAAACCATACTGGGAAAATTACTCATCCTTAAAATAAATAAAAAATTTATACGCAAAATTTCTAATTTATTTATATAGAAAATATCGGGTTGTTACATTCACCCTCCCTTATAAAGATTTCGTCCCCGGAATCACCGTTTTAAAACTTATACATACCAGGGTATATAGCATACACAATCATTGAAAGTAGATCTCGATCATCTTTGATCGAACTGATCTTTAACTATTCACATAAAGCTTATCTATCTGCTTATACGGAAAAATTGAATTCTAATAGAACTCAATTTCCTCCTTCAAAATAATTTATAAAATAATTTACTATATATAAGAAAATAATATATAAGAAATAAAATTAGTTTGAGTAATACCTGGAGTTGCATCCCTACCGCTATAGCTTTCTTGATCAATTAAGTATTGAAGACGCTTGCAGTTGATTTCGTTGGTTTGATTGTTGATGTTGGTACCGTTATCGCCAATGTCCTGCTGCCTTTTCCTGTATTCCCATTCCTTGCCTCTCATCTCCTTCTTGGACAATCTTCCACCTTATACTCCATTGATTCACACTTAAATCACGCAGACTTTCCCTTTATCTCATTTCTTTTTATCGTATAGGTGACAAAACTATCTTTTGCCCCTTCATTATCCTAGCTATCACAAATGCTTCCACCAGGTCAGTTGATCCTCTAAATCCTGGCGGTCTGATGGCCTTGAAGTCTTTGACGTCTGTCGATCGATTATCTGGCTGATCTTTCGGCGACTGGTATTCCATTCTGCATAGCTTGATCGTCGCAAAATTCTGTATCGGGTCTGGTTGTCTTCCAGCTTTGTTGACATGTTCTTTTGTCCGTGTATTTCGTTTTCGTCTCCTTAGCGGCATTATCACAATTTATTCTTTATTCTTAGCCTTATTGTATACGTATAATCATATAACACAAAATTTTCTATTCGAATAATCATGTACTCAAAATATTAGATTTTAAAATTTTGGTTTTCTGCATTAACCAGTACTCATATAATTAACTACTATCTTTATACCAACTTATTTCATTAATCCCATATAAATTCATACCCATAACACTTGACATACCTTAGCACATATTGCTTTAAACATCCGTTATCCCTTTGTGACTCAAAGGGAGGGAATCGCTGCCACAACTTATATAAAATTTGAAAAATATTATTTTATACAAACATACATATCATATACTTAACATAGAATCATACCTATTCAAGTAATACTAGTACTACTTATTTCTTACGCCTCCACTAAGGATCAATTTCTTAGAAATCTGTATATTCCCATTATCCTCAATAATCCATCCACACCTAACTACACCTAGTTCATCAAACTTACCATACATTATGAGTTTAAGAACTCACCACAAACATATGAGTTTAAGAACTCGACATTAACCACATATTCTTTAACTATACTTTACCTATCGAGAATACTATCGCTTTTAGGGGTCCCAGATTATACTTTTCAAAACAACCACCTCATTGAGGTAGCTTTCAATATGAGCCTCTATTTCAGCTATTGGCATTGATATTGGCTCGGTTATGGAGGTTGACTTCTTCTTTATGATTTGAGGGTATTCTAATCCTTTTCTATCTGACATCTACACACAATCTATCTTGATTATCACTTAATAAATACACACAACAATTAATAGTTTTATAAAATTTATCTTTTATTTGTTTTGATGATGAACTTATTCAATTCATCTCCCTTTTTAAACTCTATATGAGTTATTTGTATTTTCAACGTTTCCCTCTTGTTCCAAGGTTATAGCCTAAGGTCTAGCCCACCTAAGGTTTTTAACCCTAAGCTCTGATACCAACTTGTAAAGCCCCCAAACTCGGGTACTTGAAACCCGAACTCGGTGCTTCACGATACCATTTCTATGAGCGGAATAATACTAATAATAATAACAATAATATAATTATCAAACTTATCTTACATTTATCAGAGTCTAATCCCAAGTGTGAAACCTTTACTATATTCTTTACATGATATATAATACATATCATTATCTTAATACAGTCTAACTATTACAAAAGATACCATTAAACATGTTCTGTTTGCTTTCCTTTTCATAACTTGTTCTTGTCTGAACCTTCGGGTTGATCTTGCCTAGCTGAAAACATTTAAATTTAAGCAAGGATGAACATTTGGGTGCCCAACAAGTAATAACAAATATGAATATAATTAGCTGAAAGAAATAAATATTTTCTTTGTACATCACTTCTACAACGAATTTATAGTTGTGAAGTAAACTGAACAGATAATAACAACATAACAATTCTATCTCAAATTTTTGAAACTACGTATTGACTATATATATAGGTATTAGTCGACAGATTATGAACATTATTTTTAGTTTTCGCTAAGGTTTAGCAAAACTTCATCTACAAACCGTCATAACTTATGGGCGTTAGGTTGTACTTCCCATGGGCCCTGTATTGATCAATACTACATTACAAGAATGATAGGATCGTTCACTCTGTCCGCCTTGGGCACATAAAAGTTTTCCCGTGATCGGGATGTTCAAACTTAGTTTGGAATCCGAACCAAAATAATTTGATTGGATAAAAAAAGGTTTTTATCATATTCAACGATATTTCAATCCAATGTCAGCTAATCAAGTAGCTTAGGCGGCTTATATATATATATATATATATATATATATATATATATATATATATATATCGGCATATTTAAATACAATTATTATCCAAGTGGGGACACTTGTAACCATATTTAGAAATTAACGAACAAAATATATATATCAATTACCATATACTAACATGTTGATAAACAATGAACGAATATAGAAAATACCACAATAGGGTTAATAATATAGCATAATAATAATATAATTCTAGAAACTTCTTACTCATGTCCATCGCGTAAAAGGAAATGAAAATGTAAGATATTTTTATCTTACGTTCAGTAACTTAGTTCTATCTTTATATAACACCTATCAATAATAAGATCATTTGATCGATTAGAATAACATACTATAACACATATATAAAGACATAACCTAATCACATTGTCACATATGTTCCACAACCGTATCAATCACAAATAATCACTAATATAATCAAAATATCTAAGTCCGGATCAATTTAAACATATAATTTACTTTATCGGGTAAATTATCGAGTCTAAGACTCTATCATGTAATTCCACATCTATAAGTATCATTATTTTTAAATGACTTAAAATAATTTTAAACATTTATTATAATTTATCATAAATTTTCAAACACCGGAATCATTATTAAATGATTTAAATATTAAATAATTCTATTATCATTAATATTTAATTAACATTAAACTATTAATGAAACCATTGCCAAAATCTTAAAGTTATTTATAATAACTCAAAATACTTTTAAAGTATTAATATTACACTTAAATGATTTTTAAAAGAATTAAAATCATTTTAAATATTTATCATTAATACTAAAGTATTAATGTATTATTTATCAAAATATTAAAAGTCATTAATTATAACTTAAAATATTTTTAATTCATTTATATCCTTTTAAATGATTTTTAAATAAATAAAACCATTTTTAACTATTTATTTAATATAATTATTAAATAAATCTGATATCATTTAATATTAAATTATTAATGAAATTTTCCTTTAAATATCAAAAGTTATAATTTATAACTTAAAATATCTTTAAACACTTTATTTTCATTTTAAATGATTTTTAAAATAATAAAATCATGTTTAAACTAATTTATTTAATATAATTATTAAATAATTCTAATATCATTAATAGTAAATATTAATTAAATTTACCTTTAAATATTGAAAGTTATATTTTATAACTTCAAATATTTTTAACTATTTATTTTCATTTAAAATAATTTTTCTAATATTAAAAATCATTTTTAAACTAATTTATTTCATATAATTATTAAATAAATCTAATATCATTAATATTATAATATTAATATTTTTTATGACAAAATATCAAAAGTTATATTTTATAACTTAAAATACTTTTATAACCTTTAAATCATTTTTTCATAATTTTAAATCATTAATTCTATTTTTCATAATTTATTTAATATATTCAATAAATAACTTAATTATCATTAATATTAATTAATTAATGAAATTCATCACAAAATATTAAAAGTTATCCAAAATAAATTAACTTATTTTCTTATACCATAATATAATTTTAAATGATTTTTCATGTATTAAAATCATTTTAAATAATTTATTTAATATTATAATTAAATAAATTAAATACTTTTAATATTTCAAAAATATTAAATATTTTTGAAATATATTTAAAATAATTAAAAATAAATTTTTAGATTTTAAAATAATTTTAATAATTTATTTTGTATTTTTAATAATTAAAAATCATTTATTTCGATTTTTTAATTAAAATAATTAATTTTTGGAAAATAATATTACAGAAATGACCCTATAGCGACAGAACCATCGCTATAGGTGTTATTGGCCTGTTCTTTATCAAACCCAGATTTCATGTCAGTGTTTGAGGAGCTTGGTTTGACCAGAAATTTATCTATGATCCTAATGCTTTCTGGCCCCAGTAAAGTGTTTATAATGCAGTACAAATGCAATATTATCATCATCAATCAAGTTCATGGCCAACTCATAATGAGATCGTAGAGTTATAAGCCCTCAAATCTCTTGTTGAAATGTTCTTCATTTACAGGTTTTCCGAAATGAAGAATGATTAATCTTCTTCTTTCGATCTTTATAACTTTCTGTACAGATATGATTTATGTGATCTAACACTTTAAGTATGTAGATGATATGTAAATGAAGATATCTAATACACAAAATACATATAACATCAACAGAATCGATAGATACATGCTTAGAATTCAAACCATATTTGGGAAAATTACTCATCTTTAAAATAAATAAAAAATTTATACGCAAAATTTCTAATTTATTTATATAGAAAATATCGGGTTGTTACATGAAATCCACAAACGGATTATTTTTAATACCTCCATTATGATAAAATACTGATAGAACACCAAAACATTAATTCCTTCATTTATATCCACATAAAATAAATATTTTCTTATCATATAAATCAATAATTAATTATTCACAAATAATATTACAAAATCACAATAATGACAACCAGGTCGTTCCCAAGAAAGAGGGGGCTTTCCGATAAGGATTTCTCCTTACTGGCGCACAATTAGGTGACCAAACCCCTTTCCTAGATAGAACTTCCTTAGATATTGCCAATAATGTTATCTAATAATATTATTCAAATAATATGAATTATTGATCTAATAATGGAAAATACTGTGCAGTGACAATTATTGAAACAACAATAATATAAAATATTAACGTAGCAATTATTTAATCAATAAAATAAAATATTGAACAATAATTACTGTAACAATTATTGAGTTGTGCCTTGTTACGTAAGAATCAATAATCCAAAAATACTATGCAATCGCGGTGTGCTATCTTGTGCAACCACGCCATTCATCAGATATTTTAACCAACGGGTATTCCAACGATTAATAACTGTAACAACTTCTGTGGTTGTAAGACCCCAAATTATTAATAAATGAAATTTATTTTCCTCTATTTATTATTTTGAAATAGTAAGGGTTGATTTAAATAATGTGGATAGTTATGGGTAAAATACGCAAATATGTCGAATAAGCAAATGGTTATAAAATATTCATTATTGTTTGGGAATATTCGTTTGGTCGTGGAATATTAAATGCTTTGTCGGGAATATTCGCACGACGTAGCGATCTTTTGTATGGGCCCCATAACTGAAGCGATTGGATGAAGAAAACGACAAATATAAGTTGTTTATAAATAACTGGCGTAGTTGTTACTGATTATCTTTGTTGGAATACCCGGTGGTTAAAACACACTAATACGCGTTGTTGAACAATAGCACACGATATTGCACCAATTATTGATTCTTACGTAAGAAGGCACTACTCAATAATTGTTACAGTAATTACTGTTCAGTATTTTATTTTATTGATTCAATAATTGCTGCATTGATATTTTATATTACTGTTGTTTCAATAAATTGTCATTACACGGTATTTTCCATTATCGAGAGAAATAATTCATATTATCCTAATAATATTATTGGATAACATTATTAGCAATGTCTAGAAAGTTACATCTGAGGAGAGGTTTGGTCACCTAATCAATGCGCCAAGAAGGAGAGATCCTTATTGAAAGCCCTCTTCCTGGAGAACTACCGGTCAAGATCTTTGATTATTAATATTATTTGTGAATAATTAATTATTGATTTATATGATGAGGAAAATATTGATTTTATATGGATATAGATGGAGAAAATTTTAATGTGACAATTGTTAAAAATTAATATTTTATCTTTTTCGATAAAATAATTCATTTAAATATATTATTTTAATAATATATTAACGGTGATATTTTATAATGAATGTGGGATATATGAGTATATGAGGAGGAAGAGTATTTTGTGGCATTAAATGTTTAAAACATATTTTGTGTTGGTGGATACATTTCTTGACCGAAATTTGATTATAAACATAAAAATCTCCTGTTTGTGGATTTCGGTCAATTTACTGCTTGAAATTTGGAAAAACTTTCTTCAGTAAAGTTGTAGAGAATTGAATTTCCTATAAAAAGTCATGAGATTCAATTTTCTGATAAAAGAGCTATTTATTGTGAATTATTGAAGTTCAAGTTCAAATAATTGATTTTGGAAGTTTTAATTATTATTTTAAAGAAAACGTTTTTTTTGCATTTAAGTGGGCTAACATGTGATATTAATTGCTAAAATCAGATCTTCAAAGGTGGGCTAAAGAAATTTATAATATATATTAATATTTTATTAAATTTTTCGCTTTGGTGTTCTAAACATTTTCCTATAAATAGGGTACTTAGGTTAGAATTGAAAATCACACCGTAAACTCTGAAGTTTTCTCTCTATATTATCGAGCGTATTCTTGTGAGTATTTTGAGTATACTTTGAGTATTGTTAGACTAAGTGCAAGTTCCTTCAAAGACTATACCCTAGATTCCAAATAGAAGTACTAATCTTTCGAGGTAAGGGATATTATTTTTTTCGTAATGATATTATTTCTTCAATATCATTATCTTTGAAATATTGATCTGAAGTTTTATCAAATTTGGAACTTTTGGTGTTTGAGTTACTATTCACGTGATCTGACTACTCACGATATCGACACTATTCACGAATACTGGCCTTACTCATCGTGAAAAAATGAAAAATTTTCTTTTAGTCTAAAATATCTATTCGGATACTAGCTTTGATTGTATCCATGTTTTGATCATTCTTGAATTTTACACCACTATAATTATTTTTGAGGTATTTTTGGACGTAGATAAAACAAAAGTACTGAATCCTTAATCCTTAATCCTTGTCATTTTGTTTCACTAGATTCATTTCTTTAAAATATTTTTCATCATCTTCATCTTAAATGATGATATTATGGAATATCTTTGGCACAGAGTGCAAAGATGAATGATTTCTGAAGAATATCTTTGGCCCGTAGTGCAAAGATGAACAGTGTTTAGATGAACATGACCAATCGATGAATATCTTTGGCTGTGAGTGCAAGATGAATATTTGATTCCGATATATATATTGATTGATGTTACGGGATAAAATATCGATGATGAACTTTTAAATTCATATATAGAAGATAGTAGTTTGCATTCTCTACTTAACTCTTCTAATGAATTATTATTTCATTACGAAGATTGATTTAAAACTGGTTGTCTATTGTATTCTATTAGATTTTTCCCTGTTGAAGACTAACGATAATTTGTTGTATATTATCTTAGTCATAATATTCTTTACTGGGCTAGTTGAGCTCACCCTTTTCCTTGTTGTTCCATTTTTCTTCTCAGGAGGCGAGAATGTAGCGAGTACTAGTCGGGGTATGGAATGATGGTTATAGAGAGAGTTGTTTAGTAGTCCTCACTATTTTTGTAAAATAATGTATCAATAATTATGATGGGGATTTATTTGCGTGTGGATATTGTCTAGATGGCAATATCTGTATTTAAACTCACAGTTTATATGTTATAATAATAAAGTTGTAGTTATTTCTATACCATGTATTTGGCGACTCAGAATGGGTTGGATGGAATGGACCTATTTTGGGGGCGTCACAGCCGTTATTTAAAAAAAACTCATAATTGTTATTTTTTTCATCCGACATTTTTCCATTATGGGGCCCATAAATGGCTGCGCCATCGTACGGATATTCCCCGACAGCAAGGATATTCCACGACCAAACGAATATTCCCTTACAACAATGAATATTTTATAACCACTTACTTATTTTATAAAATTTGCACATTTCACCCATAACCAAAGCATTATATCAAATTAACACCTTATTATTCAAAATAATAATTAGAGGAAATCCAATTTTATATATAAAAAGTCGAGGGTCTTACATTAACAATCATGATTAGGTGTTAGGATAACCTAATTAGGGTTTAGTCTAGCTAATTAGGGCTAGAGCTTACAAATTAGGGTTAGGGTTTGTAATCTAGAGTTACTAACTTAGATTTTTCACAAATCCTAGCAAGAATGACAAAACGTTTTGTCAGTTTAAGCACGACAAAGCAGCTTGTCAAAATACATATACCGAATAGTCCGTTTTCGGAATAAAATTTTTAAGCACGACATGTCAAGCACGTTAATTTTCGGACAAAATATTATTTGACCTAATTTGTTAAACAAAGTATATAATAACACAAAACACTTTCTGAACAGAGAGATTTTATTAATATTAGTGAATTTACATAACCGAATCTTATTAGGGTTTTGGGTTTTCACATTTATCGCGTTTCATTGTTTATGAATGATGACATTGCGCGAAGCACTAATATAAAGCATTGGAAAGAGACATTCATTCACATCCGTTCAATGTAAAGACATCATTCACATACATGTAGATAAAAAGAGAATTGAAAAGATTGAAATACGGCTTAAGCCTTCTACTATCCCCACCAGAGTCGCCACATGTCGACGCCGATAGGGATTTTCCTTTTTTATTTTCTCTACCCTGTATATGTTCTATGTTTGATTAGATCTTGCTTAAAGGATGAGATTTTGGAAAGACCGACATACAATGTCGACGATTTGAAATTTTTAATTTTAATGATTGGGCCAAATTAGACAGAGCCACTAGTTGATATGAGTTTAAATGGATTTATCAACTCATCCGAGTTTTGAAAGATTTTTACAATATGGCCAAATATGTGACTCTATTTAATTGGTTTGGAACTCGAGATTCATGGAGTTTGGGGGCTTGCTTAAGCTAGGGGAAGTTGTTAGGCACCCCTGACTTCTGTGAAACACGGTTATCGCTACTTTTTCATTCCTTATGCATTGTGTGTGTGTGTGTGTTTTTAGACACTCGAAATTTTACATTTATGTTACTAACCATATAGGAGGGAAGAATCGTCTTTTATCTTCCAGAAAAAACCCTAGAAGTCAAAATCATCAATTCAAACTCCGGTGACTGTGACGCCTCCAAATCTAGGTTCTCTAACTTCGAATCCAGTGCTCACAATCCATCTATAACATGCACATTCTATGTCTATTGCGAAATAATAAATATACATTGTTCATCATAATAAAGTCTTATACATAGTCCCAAGGTCTATTAACCTTCACTTAAACATACCATTAATACAATAAAGAGTTTACATAACCAAATATCATTTAAAGTAAACTAATACATAAGCTTTCTCATTTAACTACTCTTGCACCTTCCCTTTGCCTTTGTCCTTCTTGGACGTCTCGGGCTTAACTAAATAAATGTCATGATATAGCAAGAGTAAGAAACTAATTTACTTAGCAAGTTTAAATACAAGGGGGATATATCACGATTAGAAAGGAATTTAGCTTTCAATGTTCAACAATAGGATATGATTGTGAAAGAACATGAATTAATTCTCAATAATTGACTATTCGAATAATTGAATAATAAATGATGAATTGTTTAAAATAACCATGAACATATACGAAGGTTGTCAGTATTTAAACTGGTCCTCTCAATAAGTTTTGGTAATCAAGGGGATCAACCTTTTATACCCAGTGACTTATGCATAAACACTCATAATCAAGCAACAATTGTTTTCCAATATCAGGCTTCAATAAAATTGTCCTTTTTCTCAGTCAAGTATTCTTACCAATCCAATTGATTAAGAACATCTCTTCAAAACATATTTGATTTAACACATTTGATCTAGCTGATACAACTAGAATAAATATATCTCATAAACAGTTCATGAATGAAAGAAATTAAATAAATTCACAGCTCAATAATAATAAATAATAATAGAACAAGAATTCGATTGCACAAAGTGCGATTAACAGGAATCATTAAGGATGTGGAGTAATCAACAATAATTATCCACTAACATGCTTCGGAAATAATAGCTCGAGTTTGAGTTAGAAAACTTGCCTTGTTTGCGGTCTAGTGCTATGAAATTAAATTTATCCGGCTAAGCAGTTTAATCTATCTTCCTTTGGAACACCTATCATTGATCTTCCAATTAGTCATAGTATAACATTACATTATCTAATATCTAATCACATAAATAAATATTAGATATTACATTTAATTCTTAGAAATATTATCATACTTTGATAATATTATTATTAGATAACAATTATCTTAAACTCATTTAATATTATTAATCTTAATATTATTTTATTTACTTCTTAGTATTATTAATAAACTAATAATACTTTACTCGCTTACTAATATTATTAACCTCATAATAATATTTTTAATCAATTCCTACTATTCTTAACACTTCTTTTACTAATATTATTAATCATTTAATAATACCTTAATCATTAACTAATATCATTAATCATTTAATAATATTTTATCACTTTACCAATATTATTAACCTTTTAATAATATTTTAATCATTTATTAATATTATTATTCATTTACTAATATTATTAACCTTTTAATAATTATTATTTAATTTTGAATATTATTAATTATTTAATAATATTATAATCATCTAATAATTTTAATTTAATATAATATTATTAATCTTTTAATATAATATTATTAGTCATTTAATAATACCTTAATCATTTATTAATGCTTTAATCTAATATTATTGATCATTTAATAATATTTTAAATTCAATCTTGATCTAAATATTGATTATTTAAAATATCTTATTCTAATATTATTAATATCATAATAATATTTTAATCATTTATTAAACCAATTAAATAATTTATTTTAATGGTTTACCTTTTATTAATAACTTTATTTAATAACCCTAAAAGGTCATAAATATTAGTTATCATAAAAAATTACCGAAATACCCTCCCAAAAACAGAATACAATATATTTAGGGTTTCCAAGCTCTAACATCACATTTTTATCATTTATGACATCATATAGTTATTTATTTCTATTTATTCATTACACAACCATTTACAAGAAAAATACCAAAACAATTCAACAATGTTTCTTTTCTGGAAATAGATAGAAACTAGTCTCCTGATGATTCCCAAATTTTTCTAGAAGTTTACAACTTAGTTTACTATTTTTAAATGACCTAAAACAACCAGATCTTGCCACATTTTTAATAAATCGAGTTTTTGTCCGAAAATCATGAAACTTTCAGGGAATGTTCTTGTTATAGATATGTACTTCCACTAAACATTTAACCATTTTAGGAGTTACATACAAAGAATTATTCATGTTTACTTTTAAAAGAGTCTTTTCTTGTAAAGGCCATATCTCTCATTCTACACGTCCAAAACAGTCCATTCTTTTTCCTAAATGTAGATAACCCTTAAAAGTACCTTTTTTGATGTTTCTCGGAATTTTTAAAATGCAGAAAGTTGGCAAAAATGCATTTGGTAGCAAGTGGACTGTTTTGGCTCCATCAGCCACCATGGCTGGAAAGGTCAGTGGTTTGTGGTTCTACCACCTGGGTTAATTAGGTAGCTTATATATCTAGCACCACCCTTTGACGGATCATGTGACAACCCGAATTTTCATAAGTTATTAAAATAAGAATTTAATAATTAAAATTCTTATTATGAGGTGTATATATTTTGAATTATGTGATTTGGTGTGAAGAGAATTATATATTCATATGTTGGAGAATGTGAGATTTAATAGTTAATTAAACTATTAAAGAAATTAAATAATATTAGTTAATTTAATTAAGTTGAAATTATGTTATGAGATAATATAATTTTAATTGTTATGCCTTAATGGGAAATGAAAATTATTATGAGTTAAGTTTCATAAATAGTATGAATAATTCACTTAATTAAAATTGTGAATTAATACAAGTATAATTGATTTAATAAAGTGAGAAGGTAATATATTGCATGAAAATATAAATATTAGTATAATGCGAGTAAAATATTTATTAAGTACATTAAATATTTTAGTTGGAAACCTGTATGGAATAAAATGAATATATATAGTATTAAATAAATATTTGATGGGATATTATATTTAAGTGTGATAAAATAGATGAGATTTATACGTATTTTATTACGCGAGTATATATGGTGATATTCTAATTTAATTAAATAATTAAATTAGAAGAGTGAAATTTGTTAAATAAAGTTATGATGGTTGAATAGAAATTATAATTTGACTAATAAGGTCAATTTTTTTCCTAAGAAATTAAAGGTACATAATCTAGTTTATATTTCTAGTTTATGTGTTCTTGTGATTCTTTTAAAATTGGGGTTTTGGTAAATGAATTTGTGGTTATGATGTTATATATGTTATTAGATATTTATAATTTGATAATGGTCATTTAGAAACAATTTTTCAGAAATCAAATTCATGTATTTATACTAAAGAAGAGGAATTTGGGTTTTAATTGTAATGTGTGTTTTGGTGTACTTTGGGACTAAAGTTGATGATGAATTCATGATGGAAACTTTAAAATGATGGATGATTGTTGTTCTCCTCTATAAAACGAAAACAACGCAACTTGAACGGATCGAATTGGTTAAGAAACGAATTCGTGGTGAATGATTTTGCTTAACGTGTTGAAAATATGAAAAATTAGTATAAAAAAATTAGAATTAATATAAACCAAGTCTCACATCAACTAAATTGAGAACTTTACCCCTTTGCTAAACCTTTAAATAGAAGGGCTTGACCCTTTGTTTCATTCACTAACAATAAGACCTCCAATTTTGAGAAAGGCTTTGTTGTGGGAGGACTTTTATAAAGACCTCCTTAGTTAAATTTTGGCGTGGAAATGCGTAGTCAGTTTGTGGAACTCGTATTTTTGGGTATGTTTCTTATTTAATTTTTGGTAATATTATTATTTTAAATATTTTATTTAGTTTGTTAGTTAAAGTTTGAATTTTGGAAGTTTAGTTAGTTTTGTTAGTAAAACTAGTTAGTGTACTATGTTTATTTTGACTTAGAATTGATTATGTAAATGAGTTCTAATGATGGTAATTAGAGATATGAAGCTGAGACCTTAGAAGATTCTAATTATGTTAAATAAAACTTATTTGTAAAGAAAGTTGGGTTGGAACAAGTCGAGGCGATTTTGGATGTCAAAACGAGAAGTCCAAAAAACTAGTGGACTGCTGATCCAAAAACGAAAATTCGGGGTTAGCTAGATAGTTTATAAAGTTTTGGGCTTTTGCTATGTTATATTACACTGAATAAGCTTTCCATAGACTCTAGAACGGACTAATTCTGACTTTGGAACAAAGAGTTATGACCATTCAAAGTAGTCGCGTCAAAACTGTCTTACCAACTCGGGGTAGTTACCTTGAACTAATTTTATGGAATTCTGTGTTTAGAATTTGGAAAAGGTCAAAGAATAAAAGTTATAGTCCCGGAAGTTAGATTCTTGTGGGCTCAAGAATCGCTCAAAAATGTTTTGAAACGGAAAAGTTATGACTATTTTAGCAAGAGAGGGTAAAGCTGGGAAAGAATGAAAAACGGTTTTGAATGCCCCTTTTTGAACACTGTTTTAGACTGTCTATCTTATCCTGAAATGGGTGTCAAATAACTTTTCGAAATATGTTAATATGATGTTTACAGCATATCCAAAGTTGGATGTCATCGGACTTATGAGATATAGAGTAAAGTTTACATTACAACTACTATGCATTCTTATGTGACTAATAGTTGATGTTTATGATTATATAATTGTGTAGAGCACGTGAAGTGCAGATAACTATAAGCTGTTAAACTGTTATTGGTAAACAACGATCAAGGAAAGTCTTTCGGTTCCTATTTTCTACGTGGACTTGATGAACTGTTTTAAATTGCATGATATGTTGTATGTGTTGTAAGCGAGAATGATATGTTATACATGTTGTAATAATGAAATGTTAAAGTCAATTTATGACTACATTTTTTTGGTTAAATAATGATGATTGAGTAAGGAACTCAATCTTTATATTTGCTATGTGAATTAAAGCATGGATGTCATGTTACTTTAATTATTATGATATGTATGTTGAGCATATTATTATGTGTTATGTGATGCATGAAAACTGTTAGAACTTGCTGACCTGTCGAGCTCACTCTTGCAAATAATAATTTTTATAGGTCAAGATTTCAAGGTAGGGATATGTGCTAAGTGAATTATAGAGATCTATATTCACGAAGATTACTTATGTTTTATGAGAAATGTATTTAATATTTTGAATGTAACAAGTTGTTGAATTGTAAGTTGAGCTATCCGGTGTTTATGGATAGCTATTTATGATGTAAGACTTTGTATAGTCATTTTGTTTTAACGATTCATGATATAAATTTGAATCGAAGAGATGTAAGGTAAAGGTTGCGATTTAGGGCAATACAGAAGGAAATGTATAAAAGTTTTAAATATTCCGCATTTGTAGGGATTTTAATATCGAATAATGATGTAAAGATAAATTAAAGTTGTATTGTTAACGATCGAGAAGGAGAATATTATTGTATGAATTTTGGGGTCGTTACAGTTGGTATCAAAGTTGATAGGTTAGAAACCTTAGGTAAGAGTACCTTAGGCTATAAGCTTAGAGAAGAGAGGTGAAGATAATGAACGAATAAGCTCAAATAGAGTTTGAACAATAAGAAGTAATTTAAGAAATTTATAAAGAAGGGATTAAAACATTCGTAAGAGGATTCAAAGAAAAATCTCGCAGAGTTATAAGGAATATGAATGTGGGGTTACCCAACTCCAATAATAAGGGTGTAAGGTGATAAAAAATAGACAATGTCTATAAAAAGAGAATGATAAAGATGTTAAGAATAAAAATTTATATCTAAGTATGGTACAATCGTACTCTTTAATAGTTGATGTATGGTATCTGGGCTAAACGATTCCTTCATAGAGTGGAGGTATATACGAACTAGTAACTCGGAACCTAGTTTGTTGGTTGTTTGTGGGAAACCACCAAGCGTACCATATTGAAACTGTTAGAGACTCGATGTGTACCAAGTATAGAAATGGATACGTATGATGAAAATGTGGAGCTCGAATGAAATGTTGAGCAATGTAAATGAAGTTAGAAATTCTTAAAGGAAGAATTTGTCAGGAATAAGCATGTCAATGATATTCCTATTTACATATGATTTGATTATGATATATATATATATATATGAATGAATATGCAAGTATGCTTGCATTAAGAAAAACTGTAAAGTTCTTTGATAGATAATTGAAACATATGTACAAGGACTTAGAATGAATTGATCAAATGTATTAGGTTGATCCTACATAAGCAAAACAACTTTGTTAAAGTCCTTAAAAAGAAATGATGTACAAGGACTATAAATATAGAAAGATCAAGCATGTTAGGTTGATCTTATGATGTAATAGATAGGCTTGTCTGATCGTCGAGCACTGCACCAGAAATCGCAGTCTGTCAAGAGAGTCCAGGAAAACTCGAGAGCTATCAAGGCAAAATCATAGTCTGCAAGATAGTAGATCTCGGAGTTCATAGACTGCCAAGAGATACGAGGAATGATCATAGTGTGTCGAATAGAACTTCCTCGAAGCCATTGTCTACTGAGGAAGTCATGTTCAGAATCGTAGAGACAACCCGCCTACGAGCCGACCAAGCATCTGCCGAAGCCAAGTCAGAAATGAAGACTACACTCGGAGTCGTAGAGTCTACTGATGCTGAAGCCAAGTCAAGGATCGTAGACTACACTCTGAGTCCTATAGTATACTAATTACATGCAGAGATCGTAGTCGAGCAAGATCAGATGAAGAAAACGAGTACAAAGTCAAAAATCGTAGAGTGTCAAGATCTGATCTCGGAGTCGTAGTGTCTGCACAGCCGAAGCTGAATTGTAAAGTGCAGTACTAAGACTTCAACAGATGTGCTCACAACGCCAAGACTGAATTGTAGAGCAAACACGATTCTCAGCAAATGAGCACTCCCAGAATATCCAAAGGAATGAAGCCTCTGGTTGACAATGCAAAGATACATCCCACCTGAAGGAAACCAGAGAGCACTCAACGAATGGCATGCAAGCTAACAGAAGATCTAAGCATCAACCCAATCAGCATCCAAATTGAGTTGTAAAGTCTTCCACAAGATGATCATAAGAAGACTTCAGCAGTTGACTAAGGAAAGTCAGCAAGTGCAGTAGCTGTCATGTGATAAGATGACAACGATCTTGTAAGCATCCAAGATCGTAGTGTTTGCCAAACAAACAAAGAACTGATGGAGTGTACACAGAGATACTGGTCAGCTTCTGAAGAATAAGGCTAAAGTGATTAAGCATTGGGTCAATTCATTGATGATAAGTGAACGGGAGATCACAAGGAGAAAGAGAACTGGACATGCCACAAATCTGAAGTGTCTTGCTATTCAGAAGGTGTAACAACGCAATATTTTCTATACAAATAAATTAGAAATTTTGCGTATAAATTTTTTATTTATTTTAAATATGGGGAATATGTGTCAAGATAAGGTGTGTATGTATTTATGTAATATATTTATTACATGAATGATTTTAAATAATTTTATTTTAAAATTTTTGATTGTTATAAACTATATTATTATAATAATTAATTTTATAGTAGAAATGTTTTTATTAATTATTTTCCATGAAAATATAATCATATATTATTTATATAATATATGAAATGATTTTTTTTAATAATTATAATAATTATTTTATTATATGAATTTTAGTACAAATTATTAAGTTAATTATTTTAACTTAATTAATAATGTTAAGTATAATGAGATAAATCGGATATGAAATCAAACCCTAATTTTGAATTTTGATCAAGGAATGAAAATAATAATATAATATTATTTATATTTTTATTTTTTGTACTATAATTATATACTATATGTATGTGGACTGACAATGACTGGTCAGTTATGGTGTATTATGTCAAACCCTAGTTTTACTGTGGGAAACCCTAATTTGAAACTCAATTGTGAGTTTAAGACTATTATATAACTGTGTTATATGATTTTTTTGATTGATTAGGTCAACCCTAATTAACATTTAGATTTATTAATTTCTTGAAATTCTATTTATTAATTATAAACCCTAATTGCTAGATTAGCAAGGATAATTATAATTATTATATAATACCCTAATGTTCATGTATGATTAGAACCCTAATCAAATTAAGAAAACCCTAATTATAAATTTTAGGAACTAATTTTATTTTATTTTAAACCCTAAATGAAAGCTTCGTAACCTAATTATACATTAGGTGAGACAATTAAATAACCTAAGGGTTATGGTAATAAGGAAAGGTTAGTATTTAATATGTATATTAACTTATGTGGATAATCTTGTTATTTCAAGTGACTAATAATTTTAAACCTATTTATAGTAAACCTAATTAGGTTATGAGCTAAAGTCGCATGTATAAGTAATTAAATTTCATAAGATTGGGAATGGAAACCCTAAATAAACAATTTGGGTATCATGTATTAAAATTGTTAGACTATGTTCATTAAATGGCCCAAAACAATTAAAGGAGAAGCCCAAAAGAAATAAAATGCAAGCCCAAACTTAGTCCACTTGATTAAGGGTATTTTAGACCTTTGATTTATCTAATTTATGCATTAAAATAAAGGCTAAATGAAGGAATTAGTGGGCATATATATAGCTGGCCCCATTAGGTCTTTTAAGGCAACAAATTATGCTAATCAATGTCCATAATTAGAAGTCTTACACACAAGTACATCCCGATCACGGGAAAACTTTTATGCACCCAAGGCGGACAGAGTGAACGATCCTATCATTCTTGCATGCAGTATTGATCAATACAGGGTCCATGGGATGTACACCCTCGTGCCCGTAAGTTATGATGGTTTGCGGATGAAGTTCTGGTAAACCTATTCAAAAATGAAAATAATGTTCATAGTATGTCCCCTTAACCCTATATATAGTCAGTACGTAGTTTTAAAATTTGAAAGAGGGTTGTTATGTTAATATTATCGGTTCAGATTACTTCACAACTATTGATTTGTTGTAGAAGGATAGTATAAAGAAAATATTTAAATTCTTTAAAACTATATATATATATATATATATATATATATATATATTGTTATTACTTGTTGGGCACTCAAATGCTCATCCTTGCTTAATTTAAATGTTTTCAACTAAGTGTGAACAAGTAGAAGGCTCGGCTAAGAATAAAGGGAAAGGAAAGGTTGCAGAATGAATTCAATGCCATTTTATGTAATAGTTATCTTTATTAAGACAAGTATGATATATATTACCTATCACGTATTGTGAGGAATGTATTAAAGGTTACGTACTTGGGATTTAGACTTTGATAAATATGTAAATTAAGTTGGTATCTATATTATTGTTATTATTATTAGTATTATTCCGCTCATAAAAATGGTATCGTAAAGCACCGAGTTCGGGTTTCAAGTACCTGAATTTGGGGGCCTTATAAGTTGGTATCAAAGTTGTAGGTTATAAACATTAGGAATGCGAAACCTAGGTTATAACCTTAGTAGAAAATTTTTATAGAGTATGTTAGCTAGGTGATGGGTTGAGGAGATCCATCAAGTTTTAGTTGTACTGAATAAAATATCCTTTCATTTTATCAATGAATATATTTTATTGTGGTACTGATGTTGTTTTGATTGTTTATTGTGGTCATAGGATGACTAACGAGAGTCAAGATAGTTATTCAGTGAACCAAGAGTCGAGGGACTATAGTGAGGAGTCCATGGAGCATGCGATGATAGGAGATTTGTTGGCCAGGAACTATGAGCTAAAGATTAGGGCTGAGTGAGTGGAGGCGCAGAACCACACCCTCCAGATTTCAGAGCAAAGAAGACACAAGGACAGCATTTTACCGTGCACATATCGAAAGTTAGCCGGAGTTCTGAGGAGGTTAGAGCAGAGAGAGCTACAGCTATGACAGTTGAGAGTTGAGGTGGAAGCTAAAGATGTGAGGATATATAATTTGGAGCAAGCTTTAGACATCGCCTTTATGTAGTTCGACGCTGAGTGGATGGAGCTGCCCTCCAGCAAAGAGAGAAGGCGTTGATTTGTACTCATATTCGATATAGTCCCACTTTTTGTTTCTATCAGGGACTGTTTAGTTGTTGTAAATCCTTATGCCTTGCTGTATGCATAGGATGGCAGTTAGACCCCAACTTTTATTTGATAGAGGGGTAGATGGTAGTGAATAGGTAGTATAGGTTCTGTTGGGTAGGTTTGTTTAATGTTAAGTATGTCTATGCAATGAAATATTCTCTACTTTTGTGTTTATCAAGGTTGTAAATCTCGACTTTTATAGTCACAAAGGGATAGCGGATGTTTAAAGCAGTATGTGTTATATAATGTCAAGTGTTATGAATATGAATCTATGATGGATTAATGAAATAAGTTGGTATAAAGTTAAGTGATCAATCATCTGAGCACTGGTTAATACAGTAAACCAAAGTTTTTGAAATCTAATATTTTGAATACATGATTATTCGAGTAGAAAATTTCGCGTTATGTAAATACCCTAAGATATAGAAGGTAAGTTGATGAAAGATAAATTATGACTAATCAGATAATGCCGCCAAGACGAAAGCGAAATCAACGGACATAAGAACCTGTCGATAAAGCTGGAGGACAACCAGGCCCGACAGAAATTTTGCGAATATGGTCGCTCAAGATATGCAGAATGGAATATTAGCCGTGGGAAATCAGCTAGAAAATCGATTAGCGAACTTCAAAGACTTCAAGGAAGTCGAAAAGCCAGGATTTAGAGGATCAACTGACCCTGTGGAAGCATTTGTGATAGCTGGGGTAACAGAGGGACAAAAGACAACTTTTGCCACCTATACAATGAAAGGGGGGACGAATATTTGGTGGGAGGCAAATCAAACTAGAGCCGAAAAAGGGAGTAGTGGTAATAGGACTGGAAGAAAAAAAATAAAAGGAGATAATTTCGGGAATACCGAGATTAGGCTAGGAGGTGGAAATAAATAGGCTATGCAGCGTAGAAATTGCGGAAAGAAACACTCGGGAGAGTGTCTTAAAGGTAAGTTTGTGTGTTATAAGTGTGGGCAGAAGGGACATATCTCTCCCAACTACCCCAATCCGAGAATGTATAGTGGATGTTTTATTTGTGAATCAATGGAGCATAAGGTGAAAGACTGTCCAAAAAGGATAAGGGAGGCAAGAAATGTGAATAAGGGAAAAGGCGACAGGACATTGGCAACAACGGGACCAACTTCAACAAACGAATTAATAGAACCAACCACAGGAGTCTTCAGTATGACAGTTCAAGATACGGTGGCAGCGAAGGATGCAACTCCAGGTAGTATTCTAATCAAATTTTATTTTCTTATATATGATTTTCTTATATATATAATAAATTATTTTATAAAGAAATTTTGAAGAAGGAATTTGAGTTCTTTTAGAAATCAAATTTCCGTTTAATCAGATAGACAAGCTTTACGTGAATAGATTAAAGATCAATGCGATCATTTATGATCAAGATCTACTTGCAATGATTGTATAAGCTACGTACACTTGTATGTGTAGGTTTTAAAATGGTGATTCCGGAGACGAAATCTTTATAAGGGAGGGTGAATGTAACAACCCGATATTTTCTATACAAATAAATTAGAAATTTTGCGTATAAATTTTTTTTATATTTTAAATATGGGGAATATGTGCCAAGATAAGGTGTGTATGTATTTATGTGATATATTTATTACATGAATGATTTTAAATAATTTTATTTTAAAAATTTTAATTGTTATAAATTTAATTATTATAATAATTAATTTTATAGTAGAAATGTTTTTATTGATTATTTTCCATGAAAATATAATCATATATTATTTATATAATATATGAAATTATTTTTTTAATAATTATAATAATTATTTTATTATATGAATTTTAGTATGATTATTAAGTTAATTATTTTAACTTAATTAATAATGTTAAGTATTACAGATAAATCAGATATAGAATCCAAACACTAATTTTGGATTTTGATCAAGGAATGAGAATAATAATATAATATTATTTATATTTTGATTTTTTTGTGCTATAATTACATACTGTATGTATGTGGACTGACAATGATTGGTCAGTTATGGTGTATTATGTAAAACCCTAGTTTTACTGTGGGAAACCCTAATTTGAAACTCAATTGTGAGTTTAAGACTATTATATAACTGTGTTATATGATTTTTTTGATTGATTAGGTCAACCCTAATTAACATTTAGATTTATTAATTTCTTGAAATCCTATTTATTAATTATAAACCCTAATTGCTAGATTAGCAAGGATAATTATAATTATTATATAATACCCTAATGTTCCTGTATGATTAGAACCCTAATCAAATTAAGAAAACCCTAATTATAAATTTTAGGAACTAATTTTATTTTATTTTAAACCCTAAATGAAATCTTCGTAGCCTAATTATACATTAGGTGAGACAATTAAATAACCTAAGGGTTATGGTAATAATAAAAGGTTAATATTTAATATGTATACTAACTTATGTGGATAATCTTGTTATTTCAAGTGACTAATAATTTTAAACCTATTTCTAGTAAACCTAATTAGGTTATGAGCTAAAGTCACATGTATAAGTAATTAAATTTCATAAGATTGGGAATGGAAACCCTAAATAAACAATTTGGGTAGCAAGTATTAAAATTGTTAGACTATGTTCATTACATGGCCCAAAACAATTAAAGGGGAAGCCCAAAAGAAATAAAATACAAGCCCGAACTTATTCCACTTGATTAAGGGTATTTTAGACCTTTGATTTATCAAATTTATGCATTAAAATAAAGGCTAAATGAAGGAATTAGTGGGCATATATATAGCTGGCCCCATTAGGCCTTTTAAGGCAACAAATTATGCTAATCAATGTCCATAAGTAGAAGTCTTACACTAAGGTGTAGTCTTTTATCCTTGGGATAATAAAAGTATGGAGAATAATAGTTAATCACCCATTCATTTGCTAGATCATTTTCATTTCTCTTATTCTCCTTCTTCTTTTTCTCTCAAGCTAGCAACATACAAGAGAGAGAGGGTTCGGTTTTTAGTGAGAGAGAGAGAGGTGTGCTAGTTTGATTATGCACCCTTAGTTTATACTCTACTTTGGTAAATCAAGGAAGGTTGCCTCTAAATCAAGGTATAACCTAATCTTCATCTTCTTCTTCTACTTTGTATTATAGCTTGAGTTTTGTTGGGGTTATGAACTAATACTCAAGATACCCTAGTTCTACATATCATCATATATGGAACTAAGTATCTTGAGTGTTAGATCAAAGGCTTAGAGGAAGAAAATGAGCATATGTTCTCCAAGGGGTGAAACCCTTGTTTTTCTTCCACCAAATCTTGTGTAACTCAAGTTTTAGAACTTGGATTTGTGATCCATCAAAGGGGGATGCTAGATACATGAGTTATCTAGTAAAACCAAGTGGTAGAATACAAATCTAGCAAGTATTGAAGCCATAAGGGCTGTTTTCCCAAAAAATAGTCCACTTAAAAAGTTAAAGTTTCAAAACCCTAAAAAGCTATTGTCCCCATTTTTCTTGAGGCTGTTTCAGGCAGTTGCAAGTCTTTTAAAAATCTACGAAACATCACAGAGGTACATTAAGCAGTTATCTACGTGTAGGAAAAAGAACGGACACGTTTCGATTTATAGGTTCTGCGTAATGGCTATTTCCGTAAATGACTCCTAAATATTAACACTCGAATTTCTCACTGTGTATACACTGGAAAATTCCGAAATTGTTATAGTAGGTTCATATATGTTATGAGAGTATACCCTGAAAATGTCAGATTTGTGTGAGCAAAACTCGATTTATGAAAAATGAAGCAAGATCCGGGTGTTTTGGGCACTTTAAAATTAGTAAATCATTTTCTAAAATTCCAGAAAATTTTGGAGATCATGGTTAGGTCATATACTGTCCAAATCCAGAAAACAAGAATTTTTGGAATCAGTTTGCTATTTTTCCTAAAAATGATTAAGTTATGAATAAAAGGAAATAAATAGTTAAATGGTGTCTTAAATAAGAAAAATATGATTTTAATGTTTGAATACTCCTAATATATAATATTGTGACTATTTTAGGGCATTTTGGTAATTTATAATAAGAAATATTATTTATGACTTTTTATGGATATTAAATAAATGGTTTTATAAAGGGTGAACAATTAAAATAAATTGTTTATTGATCTAATAAATTATTAAAATATTATTATGATATTAATAATATTAGAATATGATATTGTTAAGTAAATAAAAATATTATGATTAAAACTTTATTAAAATATTATTAAATGGTTAATCATATTTGATTTAAAATATTAATAAATGATTAAAGTATTATTAAATGATTAATAATATTAGATTAAAATATTAATCTTAGATTAAAATATTATTAAAAGATTAATAATATTAAATTAAAGTATTATTGGATGATTAAAATATTATTAAGTAAATAATAATATACTGAGACTAAATAAAATATTATTAATGTAATAACATTAGTAAAGGAATAAAATATTATTAAATGATCAATAATATTAGTAAATAAATAAAATATTAATGCGATTGGTAAATGACTAAAAGTATTATTAATTGATTAATGATACTAAAGCATAAGTAAGATATTATTAAAGTAATAATATTAATGCATGATTAAAATATTATTAAGAGGATTAATAATATTAGTAAAGTATTAAAATATTATTAAGATGTTAATAATATTAGTAAGCGAATAAAAGTGTTATTAGTGAATTAATAATACTAAGAGATGAATTAAATATTATCAAGATTAATAATATTAAGTGAATTAAAATATTTGAAGTTATACTTGATGACTTTTAATATTTTAAGAAATAGTACATTAATATCTTAATATTAATGGTAATTATTTAAAAATGATTTTAAATATTTTAAAAATCATTTAAGGGTAATATAAATGTTTTAAAAATATTTTGAGTTATTATAAATAACTTTAATATTTTGGAAATGGTTTCATTAATAGTTAAATAATAATTAAATGATAATTGAATTGTTTAATACTTAAATCATTTGATAATGATTCTGGTGTTTGAAATTCATGATAAATTATATTAAATGCTTATTAAGTCATTTAAAATGATATGACTGATACTTATAGTTATTGAGCTTTGGAATAGAGTCTTAGACTCAATAATTACCCGATAAAATTGTCGGTACACCGAAATATTTCAGAAATTGATCTGGACTTAGATATTTTGACTGTATTAATATTTGTTTGTGATGCAATAACTGTTGAACATGTGTGATAATGTGATTAGGTTATGTGCTGAATGCGAAATATAGTACTATATGTTATAGTATATTGTTCTAATAGAACGAATGATCTGATTAATGATAGGTCGTGATATAAAAGATAAAACTAAGTTGCGTATTGTAAACAGCGCATCAGGCAAGTATCCTACCTTTGCATTTTCTTTATGCAATGGACATGAGTAAGAATGTTTCAGAATTATATTATTTCTGTACAAAATATTAATCCTATATTATATACGCTCATTGATTGTCAACATGTTAGTATATGGTAATTCAGATATATATTTTGTTCGTTAATTTCTATAAATGATTATACAAGTGTCCCCACTTGGATAATCATTGCATTTAATCACATGTTGATACACCTTTGTTAATTACCCGTATACATATATGTTGAATTATAGATTTTTGTTGAACAAGATAAAACCTTATTATTATCCAACTGAATTGCTTTGGTTTGGAACCCTGACAAGTATGAACATCCCGATCACGGAAAAACTTTTATACGCCCAAGACAGACAGAGTGAACGATCCTATCGTTCTTAAATGCAGTATTGATCAATATAGGGTCCATGGGATGTACACCCTCGTGCCTGTAAGTTATGACGTTTTGCGGATGAAGTTCTGCTAAACCTATTCGAAAAGGAAAATAATGTTCATAGTATGTCCCCTTAACCCTATATATAGTCAGTACATAGTTTTCAAATTTGAAAGAGGGTTGTTATGTTAATATTATCGGTTCAGATTACTTCACAACTATTGATTTGTTGTAGAAGAATAGTATAAAGAAAATATTTAAATTCTTTCAGCTTATATATATAATTGCTATTACTTGCTGGGCACTCAAATGCTTATCCTTGTTTAATTTAAATGTTTTCAGCTAAGTGTGAACACGTAGAAGGCTCGGCTAAGAATAAAGGGAAAGCAAAGGTTGCAGAATGAATTCAATGCCATTTTATGTAATAGTTATCTTTATTAAGACAAGTATGATATACATTACCTATCACGTATTGTGAGGAATGTATTAAAGGTTGCGTACTTGGGATTTAGACTTTGATAAATATGTAAAATAAGTTGGTATCTATATTATTATTATTATTATTATTAGTATTATTCCGCTCATAGAAATGATATCGTAAAGCATCGAGTTCAGGTTTCAAGTACCTGGATTTGGGGGCTTTATAGAACGGACAAGAACAAGGAGTCAAGACAACGGTATCTAAGAACAGTCGAGGCAAACGGAAGTGTTGAAGCACTGCACAGCAAGAAGGAAGAGGTGTTCTATATTAAAGATCTAATGAACACTCTTCAGGATCGTAGTGTTGACTCTACTAGTCAATGGGCAACACTCAACCAGACACTACGATCAGGTCCAAGAAGATATGCATCAGAATCATAGAGTTCGGTCAACTGAAGATTGAAGCATTGGCAACGATTCAATCTGAAGATTGATATTAAGACAAGGGCTTATTGACAGCATTGATGCAAAAGGACAACCTCTGATCGAGAAATCAGAAGGAGGAAATAAAGTCGTCAACCTTTCCCAAGACATAAAAGTAACATATCTGACGGGGTAGGTGAAACAGTAGACTGCAGTGTCAGAAAGTCAGAAAAAGAGATGCCATGTCACATCTGCAGTTTACACCAAATAACTCGAGATCTGCGAAGAATTTCAAAGAGCTTTTAACGGCTACTTCTCAACAGGAAGATTGGGAAAGAGTATAAATAAGCCAGAGCTTCAACAATCAAAAAGTGCTGATGATTGCTATGTTGCAAAATCGTTGAGTTGGTAGAATGCTAACGTTGACTCTACGAGTTCCACCTAAGCTTAAAGAGAACAAGTCTCAGTGATAGTGAGACTACGAAGGTGGAAGTGAAGCATCTTTGAAGAAGGACTTAAACAGACCAAAGCTTCACTCAACAAAGATGAGAATGTTACTTGAATTGGCATCTAAGCTAAGAGCCGAGAAGGAAAAGAAGATAGCATTCAGAAGGGTGGCAAAGCATAAGGCAAATCCTAAGTGCCACTCTATGATTCACCATGAACCCAAAGCTGAAGCAGAGCAAGTGCAGAACCATGTCTGCTAACATGTGAAGAAGGGTTCAAGAAATGGTGATGGTGCATAGCTGACACTACATGAAGATGAGCAGAACATATGAAGATCAGCTGCACCAAAGATGAAGTGGTCCAGTCTCGAAGTAGAATGCAAAGAGGACCACACCAAGCTGCTAAGTACAAAAGATGATAAAGCTTAAAGACATCTTAGCAGCTCAGCACTAACAACAACAACAACAACAACAACAAGGCAGGGCCTGAGGGGTCCTTGTCCGAAGGGACTAAATGAAGTTCCAAGCCTTCTTGGCTTGAAGAGTTCCTAGGGAACTAGAGAAGTTCCAAGGCTGCTGGCCTTGAAGAGTTCTTAGAGAACTGAAGTCCCAAGGCTGTTGGTCTTGAAGAAATCTTAGTGATTCGAGTCTTGCGCCTTTCTTAGTGGAAATCTCGCTTAGTTGAAAGCGTAAGAGTGGATTAGGAGCTTGAGTTGAGTCTCCAACCACTTCCCAAATCCGGGTATCTTCGAACTTTCGACGATGGTGCTCCACGATACTACAATTAATACAATCATTCCATTGAGACAACAACAAAATGATTGTATTTACTATATTCTTATTACATTAGTAATAAATCCTTTCCTGTGTTTCATAAACCAAATACATTCTTTATTCTTCATAAGTATATTACATACAAATACACTAATCTATTACAGGATTATCAATTGTCCATTTTAGCCTTGCTTTTATCTCTCATAGAACTCTCAGTTCGTTCGGCTTTAGCTGCAAACATATGGTTCAAGCAAGAATGAGCATAACTAGCTCAGCAAGTCTAACAAGTAATCATATGCATATCACATTGGGAATTAAACGTTACTCTTCCATAACTAAACAATTTAATACGAAGCACTATACAACATTTACTTGTTCTTCTCATTTCATAACAATAATTCCAAAGTATATAATAGCTTGGGAATTCTGAACCGGTCAAAAGACCATGAACATACTCTTTTCGTTTTTATACTTGAAAAGGACATCCAGCACTAAGGCCATCCATCCGTCTTTACTTACGAGCACTTCTAGGTGATCAGCCTATTATACTCTATGTTGATCAACACTCTTCCGTTAAACGTATTTACGTTTAACATTTGGCAACCTCGCGTGCCCATCAAATAATCGATGAAAATACTTTTTTTTGTACATAGACAAACTTACCTTTACATCCGTACCAAATACTTGGCATATGATAGCGTTAATAGTTCTATATCGAAAGACTTGTAAACAAATCAATAAATTCTTCAATACTTGTATAGCCAAGGTAAAATAGGCATCGACTCTTTCTTTAAAACCATTCATGCATCTTATAACATGAATCATAAAAACTTGGCTAACATGGAGGTTAGATAAGCGTGAAGAAAGACTTACCTTTAAGCGTCTTCGAATATACAATTCAATCAATTCTCAGTCTTTACAGGATCTACATGATATATTCACATAGCACACTATAATTAGTTACCAAACAAGTAACTTTATTGTCCTAACCAACTTCTTTCTCTTATATGTCATACTTGAGTTTATTTCGTTAATAAATTCAGTTCGACTTTCTATGCTTCGTTACAGGTCATTAACGTTCTTACGTTATTAACCGACATTTGATCATCATTAGTGAACTACCAACGTTGAACATCATTCATGGTTCCTTTATTACCTTCTTGCGTTCTTCGTTTAATTTCTATTAAACCATACTAAATATTCTAACATTATCACTTTATTAGTGATTAAAGGTTAGTCTTATTATGTACATTAAGTACCTTCAATGTCTTACCTTAGGTCTATATTCAAATGGAACAAAAACCTAACTTGGTCAACATTTTTTACCTTTATCCGGCGTGCTGCGCGGCCCTAGTATAACTTCGGAGATCATGCCGCTTTCTCTCCATAGAGTTTTTTCCCGACTTGGCGTATGGATCTTTTTATTGCACCATTTTGAGGCAAAACGCGCCATTCCCCCACACCACTGGCAAAAAAGTTTTTGCTTTCTAACGAAACTTTCGGCTTCCTAATTTGTTCGTTTTACATCCGAATTGACTCGTTCGAAACCCCAAAACTCACAAATTATATCCTTTACATGTTCATATTAGAATTTTACACTTTATAATTCGTTAACTCGGAATTCACCTTTAAGCGTTCGTTTAACGTTTTTGACCGTTCAATACTCGTTTTCTTCGTTATAAGTCGGAATTAGACGATTCTTGCGTCCACGACTCTTAAATACCTTATCTCACGTGTTGACATTGGAAACTAACGTTTTCAAGTCACACGGTAACTTTTGACCTTTAATCCGAGATTTCTACGTTTTCGACGTTTAACGTCAATTTTCACAAAATTCGCCATAACTTCGTTACTCGTGTTCTATAAGCCAAATCAAATGGAACACTCCATTGATTCATCATATACATCTTAACCAAACAATATGCACATACCCTAGCTTTGACGACTTTCGAATCGTCCGATCACAACTAAGTTCACGTTCCTAACTTTCTACGGTTTTAACTCACGTAAACACTTACGATTTCTATTTGGTCATGACTTATCAATGATTTGATCATTAATAGACATCCTTATACCTCCTCAATAAACATGCTCCACCAATCTACGATTCTTCTACGATAAAGAAACCAAAAAAGATGAAGACTACGGTTTATGAGAATTTTACCTTTGTCGTTCTTCACGTTCTTATAAAACGTCTTATTGTTTGCTTGGAAGTAGAGTGATTAAGTGTTTCTAGCTCTTTCTCTCTCTTTATCTCAATATAGGTTGGACAATCTTTGTAAAACAAGAAATAAACAACCCTAGCTTTATATTTATAGAAAATTAACATGGGGGCAAAATGGTCCAAATCCCACCTCCTTACTATTCACTACTTTATCACCAAGTAAAATACTTGATGATCATGTATTGCACTTTACTTGGCCATCAAGTGGCCGACCCACCCCTTCATGGATCATCCTATGGGTTGCCCCATGGGTTTTACCCATCCCATGACCCGTCGGTTCGACCCGCGGTTTAACTTCTTGGATTGGGCTTGTCTTTAATTAATATTGGGCCTTGACTTGGGCTTGCTTACTTAATTCGTTGGGCTTGTTATTTGTCCAAGTCCAATTGGATTCTACCAAATTCTTAACCCATAATCCAATAAGACTATTCGTATTCTACGTGTATATTTCCGTATTCTCTTCGTCCAATACTCATACGATATTCGTATTATACGTCGTACTATTCTTAATATCATACTCATATTCTAACTAGTATAATACTCGTATCTCATATGCATAATAACCGAAATGAGTATACGCATTACATTTCCCTTTCGGAAATCTCTTTCACAAACCTTTAGGTTTTAAGTCCGCAGGCGAAAACTTCATTTTCCATAACGGAAATATTATTGGATATTACATAATATCTTCATATTCTATCATTCCACATTCCTCGAAATTTCAAACCTAAGCTCCGAACGAAATCGGATGAATAGTGTTTTTACGGAAAACTTCTAAAAAAACATTCCTTTTCGTCTTGATAATTCAAAACAATTAATCCTAGCACATAGCCAGAATACTAACCACATTCACACATTCTAGGTCATAGAACGACCTACAAACACCTTACTCACATAATTAATCAATTAAATTTATTTAATCCACATAATCAAAAATAAAAATTTAATTCATTAAAAATCCGAAATTCTCGGGCGTTACATTCTTCCCTCCTTATAAGGATTCTGTTCCCAGAATCACGTTATTCTTATATAAACCAATGAGAAAACTTTTCATTCATTTTACTTTCGAGCTCCCACGGTGCTTCTTCAGCATCGTGGTTACTCCAAATTACCTTTACTGAAGGTATTACTTTATTTCTCAAGACTTGTTCCTTCCTATCAGCAATCTGAATTGGAAGTTCTTCATATGTTAAGTCTTTTTCTACTTGAATAGATTCATATTCTATTACGTGTTTGTAGTCCATTTTATATACGCAGGACGCTTGACGACACGTGAAACACATTATATTCTTTCCATCTCGGAGGTAAAGCTACTTCATAAGCTACCTCTCCTACCCTTCTTAAAATTTCAAAAGGTCCTACAAACCTTGGACTTAACTTCCTTTCTTCCCAAAATGTATCTTCCCTTCCAAGGCGCGACACTTTTAGAAAGACATACGATCCTACTTCAAATTCCCTCTTCTCTCGATGAGGATCTCAGATACTTTTTTCTATCTTGGTAGCTACTAATCGAAAGTTCTTATCGGCTTCAACCATGTCTTAGTTTGTTGTACCATCTCAGGTCCCAACATTCGACGTTCACCTACCTCATCCCAACAAAGTGGTGTTCTGCACTTCCTACCATATAACGCTTCGTAAGGCGGCATGCCTATACTAGCGTGAAAACTATTGTTGTAAAAAAATTCCACTAAAGGTAGATGTTCGTCCCAACTCCCCTTGAAATTCATAACGCAAGATCTGAACATATCTTCTAGCGTTTGAATTGTCCGTTCACTTTGTCCATCTGTTTGTGGATGATATGCCGTACTCAATCTCAAATGCATTCCCAATTGCTCTTGCAAACTCCTCCAAAAGTTCGACGTGAATCGTGGATCACGATCAGACACAATCGAAACAAGTACTCCATGTCTAGAAATGATTTCTTTGACATAAAGCTTAGCTAATTGCTCTAGGTTATACCTAATTCCTATTGGTAGAAAATGAGCCGATTTGGTTAACCGATCCACTATCACCCAAATAGCATCGTATCCTTTTCTCTTTGTTGGAAGTCCCACCACAAAGTCCATGGTGATATGCTCCCATTTCCACTCCGGAATTTCTAGTGGATGCAACAACCCACTCGGTCTTTGGTGCTCAACCTTAACTTTTTGACAAGTTAAGCACTTACTAACATATTCTGCGATCTCCCTCTTCATGTTCGGCCACCAAAAGTTCTAACAAAGGTCTTGATACATCTTAGTACTACCCGGATGTATCGAGTACCTCGAACTATGAGCCTCACACATAATCTCTTCTTTTTAAGTCAAAATTATTTGGAAACCAAATTCTTCCTTCAAAACGAAGTAAACCTTCTTTATCAAGGTTATACTTAGTCTTCACGTCATCCTTCATTATCTTTTTTATTCGCTCACATTCTTCTGTACTCATCTGTATTTCCTTAACCCGTTCCATTATCGTTGGTCGAGTCTCCATTGAGAATAACATATCCACCATTTCACTCGGTAACTTAACTTCTAACTCCATTCTTGCCATCTCCGTTATTAATTCATTCCAAGTCGTTAACATTGACAGCTTTTCTCTACCCTTCTGACTTAACGCGTCGGCTACTACGTTCGCTTTTCCTGGATGATACAGGATATCACAATCGTAATCCTTTATCAACTCTAACCACCTTCTCTGCCTCATATTCAACTCCTTCTGTGTGAAGATATATTTCAGACTCTTATGGTCCATGTATATCTCACACTTTTCCCCATATAAATAATGTCTCCATATTTTTTAGGCAAAGACTACAGCTGCCAATTTCAGGTCATGAATAGGATAGACCTTCTCATAATCCTTTAACTGGCATGACGTATATGCAATGACCTTGTCATGCTACATGAGCACGTAACCAAGTCCTTTATGCGAAGCATCGCTATAAACTACAAAATTCCCCGTATCATCTGGTAAGGATAATACAGGTGCCTTACTCAACCTCCTTTTTAGTTCTTGAAAACTATTTTCACACTTTTCTGTCCACTCATACTTCACCGACTTTCTCGTCAGATTCGTCAATGGAGTAGCTAATTTAGAAAAGTCCCAAATGAACCTTCTATAGTATCCCGCTAACCCCAGAAAACTCCGAACCTCAGTTGGCATTTTCGGTTGCTCCCACTCATTCACCGCTTTAACCTTTGCTGGATCTACGGATATGCCATCTTTATCTATAACATGTCCTAGAAACTGCACTCGTTTAAGCCAAAATTCACACTTAGTGAATTTCACATATAACTTCTCCCTCCATAGTGTTTCCAACACTATCCTTAAATGTTCAGCATAATCTTCTGGCGTCTTGGAATAGACTAGAATATCATCAATGAACACTACAACGAACTTGTCCAAATACTGCTTGAACACTCTATTCATCATATCCATAAATGCGGCTGGCGCATTCGTCAATCCAAACGACATAACCAGAAACTCGTAATGCCCATAACGAGTTCTGAACGCCGTCTTAGGTACATCTTCCTTCCTCACTTTCAGTTGATGATACCCCATACGCAAATCTATTTTAGAAAAATAATTTTCCCCTTTCAACTGATCAAATAGATCATCGATCCTGGGCAATGGGTATTTATTCTTAATCGTTAACTTGTTCAACTCTCGATAGTCGATACAAAGTCGTAACGACCCATCCTTCTTCTTTACAAACAATATCGGCGCTCCCCATGGAGACACACTCGGTTGAATGTACTTTCTATCTAATAGTTCCTGTAATTGAACCATTAACTCCTTCATTTCTACTGGCTCCATTCTATATGGGGCCTTTGAAACTGGTGCCGTACCCGGCAGCAAATCAATCACAAATTCTACATCCCTATCTGGCGGAATACCGGGTAACTCCTCCGGAAACACATCCACGAACTCTTAAACTACCGTTATATGTTCCAATGATGCTCCCACTCTTTGGGTATCCACAACATGGCACAGGTAACCCTTACACCCCTTCTTCAACATCTTCCTAGCTTGTGTCATGGTTAGACAACAAGAACGTCCCGGTGATTTATTACCATAAAACACCACCTCAGGTTTCTTAGAAAGCCTTAGGTTTACACTCTTTCTATGACAGTCTATTATCGCTCTATGGTTAATTAACCAATCCATACCTAGAATTACATCAAATTCTATTTACCTTATCAGTAAAAGATCTATCGATAATCTGTTACCCCTAATATCTACAAAACAATTCATATGAATGTTTTCAATGGGAATTATCTCCTCATTTGCTACCTTAACGTCTAAAGGTATTTCTAACTTTTCAGGATTTAATCCCAGTTGCTTAGAAAATCCACATGCTATAAAAGAACAAGTAGCACCCGAGTCAAATAACACATAAGCATTTATTTCATTGACCGGAATGATACATGCATTACATCCATCCGATGCAACCGCATCTTGGATAAATCGTATTAAAAATTTGGGCCGAGGGTCTACCCAATGATGGTTTTGGTCCAGTAATGACTAAATTACCACTACCAGAACCCTTACTACCCTCCGCCCCCTTCTTCGGGCAATTTCTTGCCATGTGGTCCATCAACCCACAGATAAAACAGCTATGACTTTTCTTAGGATTAGGACAGTTGGGAGATATATGACCCTCCTGCCCACAATTATAACAACCCGTTTTCCCTTTTAGACAGACTCCCAGAAGAGTCTTGCCGCATGTCTTGCATGCCTCCGTCCTACGTTTAGGATCCCCTTATTTCACCCCAGTATTCCCAGGGTTAAAATTCTTCCTCTTAGGCATGTTGCCACTATCACTGGCAATCTCTGCCTTATTTCCTCCCTCTCCTTTACCCTTATTCTCTTGTTCCTTGTGGTATTGGGTCAACGCCTCAATACCACCCTCTGCTATTATCGCCTTTTCCAGAATGGTCCCATAGACGCACTCTGAAAAACCAAAATCCTACTATAGAGCCAGGGTTTCAGGCCCTGCTCAAACCTACGTGTTTTTCTCTCCTCCGTGTCCACTTGGTGTGGAGCAAACCTTGCCAATTCATTGAATGTGGCCACATATTGGGGAACCGTCATGTCCCCTTGTTTAAGTTCTAGGAACTTAATCTCCATTCTCCCTTGCATGCTAGTAGGGAAGTAGTTTTCGAACAATACCTTTTTGAACTGTTCCCATGTAACAACATCAGCTCTAGCCCCACCCTGGTGAGCCTCCCACCAGTAGTTGGCTTCCCCCTTCATCATGTAGGTCGCAAAAGAAGTCTTTTGCGCCTCAGCTACGTTTGTAATAACAAACGCCTTTTCTATTTCCTTGACCCATGTCTGGGCCTCCATTGGGTCCGTCGTTCCCTTGAACTCAGGTGGACCTACACTTTTAAATTCCTTAAAGGTAGTTGTTCGGGCTACCCTAGGTCCTACGGGTGCTCTACCCCGGCTTGGTTAAATGCAGCCGTTAATAAATTAACGAACTCTTGCATAGGGTTATTAGGACCCCCCTGATTATCGTTATGCGATTCCGCCTCTTGATTACGTTGTCTTCTTCTTGGCGGCATTTCTGATTAAATAAATAAAGTTCCGTTATTACTTATTTGCTTACTTAGTTATTAGTCGTCGAACAACTGAACCATAACTCATACACAACAAAACACATTAAAATAAAAACTTCCTTATATTAAGATGCTTCTTTATAGTTCAAAACTATTTACAAGTTGCTTTCCATAGCCAAAAGCTATTACATTTTTATCCCGCGATTGACTTTCACAAAAATTGGGATTTACAAAAAGAGTACGCTTTAATTATACAAAAGAGGGTTTTACGTCACTACACAAAAGTATTTACCATTCTAACTTCTAATACTGTCTAACAGCATTCTCATGCTTCTCGTTAGCTATAATCGACACAATATCTCGACTTATTGTATGTCGAGTCTGTCCTGACTAAATAGAATAACGAGTTATTTTAAGCCTGAAATCCTCGTGCACACTGTCATTTATATATGACATTCGTGTTATCTTCTAGTCTTTCTCAACCAGTTTCTTACGAAGTTCTACGACGTCGTTCTTATAATCCCTAGCCTGGTCCGTCATGAGCACTTTCTCATCATGCTCTATCTCATAGTCTGACTCTGCAGACTCCTTGGCACCATAGAGATCAAGGATCTCCTCTTTCTGGTGCTGCACCATATTGTGCAATTGCACGTTACGGTCAAGCACTGAGAGGTACATTGCCCTCATTGTCTCTGTCGGTGTTAATTCTAAAGCAGGCATCACCGTATTAATCGATGTTACCTCCATATCATCCTCCACATCTATCATCATATTCAGATATGATGTTATTCCCATGGTCTCCTCCAAATATTCCTCCTCTGAGAAATACTCCTCGGGCTCTGATTCTTCTAGAATCACTAAAGGTATATCCGCTTCGAGCATAGTACTTGGCTCTACTGCTCACGGACTCCTCGCTTATCACATGTATATCCCTCTACATCAAGCTATCGATTGACATCTACAAAAACACATAACAAGTTGATTAGTACATAATACACAATAATATAAGCACAAATCACATTTAATCCATTTAGGGTTACTTTCCATCTTTTAAATCTTTCAGTACTGAGTTTCCTCGATACCTTATTAACTCATTTAACTCGAGTTAACTTTCTTCGGACCTTTCCTTTCCTAACGAGGCTATTAGCCTAAGGTTCTTCCCCCCTTAAGTTTTATAACCTAATGCTTTGATACCAACCTGTGACGCCCCCAAATCAGGGTATCTTCAAACCCGACAGATGGTGCTCCACGATACTACAATTAATACAGTCATTCCATTGAGACAACAACAAAATGATTGTATTTACTGTATTCTTATTACATTCATAATAAATCCTTTCCCAGGTTCATAACTGAATACATTCTTTGTTCTTCATAAGTATATTACATACAAATACACTAATCTATTACAGGACGATCAATTGTCCATTTTAGCCTTGCCTTTATCTCTCTTAGAACTCTCAGTTCGTTCGGCTTTAGCTGCAAACATATATATGGTTCAAGCAAGAATGAGCATAACTAGCTCAGCAAGTCTAACAAGTAATCATATGCATATCACATTGGGAATTACATATTACTCTTCCATAACTAAACAATTTAATACGAAGCACTATGCAACATTTACTAGTACTTCTCATTTCATAACAACAATTCCAATGTATTTAATAGCTTGGGAATTCTGAACCGGTCAAAAGACCATGAACATACTCTTTTCGTTTTCATACTTGAAAAGGACATCCGACACTAAGGCCATCCATTCGTCTTTACTTACGAGCACTTCTAGGTGATCAGCCTATTGTACTCTATGTTGATCAACACTCTTCCGTTAAACGTATTTACGTTTAACATTTGGCAACCTCTCGTGCCCATCGAATAATCGATGAAAATACTTTTGTTTGTACATAGACAAACTTACCTTTACATCCGTACCAAATACTTGGCATATGATAGCGTTAACAGTTCTATATCGAAAGACTTGTAAACAAATCAATCAATTCTTCAATACTTATCTAGCCAAGGTAAAACATGCATCGACTCTTTCTTTAAAACCATTCATGCATCTTATAACATGAATCATAAAAACTTGGCTAACACGAAGGTTAGACAAGCGTTAAGAAAGACTTGCCTTTAAGCATCTTCGAATATACAATTCAATCAATTCTCAATCTTTACAGGATCTACATGATATATTCACATAACACACTATAATTAGTTACCAAACAAGTAACTTTATTGTCCTAACCAACTTCTTTCTCTTCTATGTCATACTTGAGTTTATTTCGTTAATAAAGTCAGTTCGACTTTCTATGCTTCGTTATGGCTCGTTAACGTTCTTACGTTATTAACCAACATTCGATCATCATTGGTAAACTACCAACGTTGAACATCATCCATGGTTCCTTTATTACCTTCTTGCGTTCTTCGTTTAATTTCTATTAAACCATACTAAATATTCTAAATTATCACTTTATTAGTGATTAAAGGTTAGTCTTATTATGTACATTAAGTACCTTCAATGTCTTACCTTAGGTCTATATTCAAATGGAACAAAAACCTAACTTGGTCAACATTTTTACCTTTGCCAAATACTGCGGCGCCCTAGATTAACGAGGAGACTTCGGCGGATCTGGTAATGCCGCATGGACCTTTTGTATCTTTTGTTTTGGCGGCTGCTGGCTCCACTCCTCACACCACCACCGCCAAAACGGTTTGCTTTTCTAACGAAACTTTTGGCTTCCTAATTTGTTCGTTTTACATCTGAATTGACTCGTTCGAAAGCCCACAACTCACAAATTACATCCTTTACGTGGTTATATAAGAATTTTACACTTTTGAATCTGTTAACTTAGAATTCACCTTTGAGTTCATTTTTGAGCGTTCGTTTAACGTTTTCGACCGTTCAATACTCGTTTTCTTCGTTATAAGTCAAAATTAGACGATTCTTGCGTCCATGACTCTTAAATACCTTATCTCTCATGTTGACATTGGAAACCAATGTTTTCAAGTTACACAACAACTTTTGACCTTTAATCCGAGATTTCTACGTTTTCGACGTTTAATGTCAATTTTCGCAAAATTCATCATAACTTCGTTACTCGTGTTCTATAAGCCAAATCAAATAGATCACTCCATTGATTCATCATATACATCCTAACTAAACAATATGCACATACCCTAGCTATAACGGTTTTCGAATCATCTGATCACAACTAAGTTCACGTTCCTAACTTTCTACGATTTTAACTCACGTAAACACTTACGATTTCTATTTGGTCATGACTTATCAATGATTTGATCATTAATATACATCCTTATACCTCCTCAATAAGCATGCTCCACCAATCTATGATTCTTCTACGATAAAGAAACCGAAAAAGATGAAGACTACGGTGTCAGGAATAAGCATGTGAATGTTATTCCTAATTATATATGATTTGATTATGATATATATGAATGAATATGCAAGTATGCTTGCATTAAGAAAAGTTGTAAAGTCCTTTGATAGATAATAGAAACATGTGTACAAGGACTTAGAATGAATTGATCAAGTATGTTAGGTTGATCCTACATAAACAAAACAGCTTTATAAAGTCCTTAAAAAGAAATGATGTACAAGGACTATAAAAGTAGAAAGATCAAGCATGTTAGGTTGATCTTATGATGTAATAGATAGGCTTGTCTGATCATCGAGCACTGCACCAGAAATCGGGGTCTGCCAGGAGAGTCAAGGAAAACTCGAGAGTTGTCGAGGCAGAATCGTAGTCTGCAAGATAGTAGATCTCGGAGTTCGAAGACTTCCAGGAGAAACGATGAAGGATTGTAGTGTGTCGAGTAGAACTTCCTCAGGGCCGAAGCCAGCTGAGGAAGTTATGTTCAGAATCATAGAGACAACCTGCCTACGAGCCGACCGAACCTCTGCCAAAGCCAAGTCAGAAACGTAGGCTACACTCAGAGTCGTAGAGTCTACTGATGCCGAAGCCAAGTCAAGGATCGTAGATCACACTCTGAGTTCGTAGAGTCTATTGATTATATGTAGAGATCGTAGTCGAGCAAGATCAGATAAAGACAACAAGCACAAGGCAAAAATAGTAGAGTGTCAAGATCTAATCTAGGAGTTATAGTGTCTGCACAGCCGAAGTTGAATCGTAGAGTGCAGAACTATGACCTCAACAGATGTGCTCACAATGCCAAGGCATAATCGTAGAGCAAATATGATTCTCAACAAATGAGCACTCCCAGAATATCCAAAGGAATGAAGCCTCTGGTCGGCACTGCAATGTTACATCCAAGGAAACCAGAGAGCACTAAACGAATGGCATGCAAGCTAACAGAGGATTTAAGCACCAACCCAATCAGCATCAAGATTGAGTTGTGAAGCCATTCGAGGTGAAGTCTTCCACAAGGAGATCAGAAGAAGACTTCAGTAACTGACTAAGGAAAGTCAGCAAGTGTAGCAGCTGTCAAGCAGACAGAAGACAACGATCTTGGAAGCAACCAGGATCGTATTATTTTCCAAACAAAGATAGAACTGATGAAGTGCATACAGAGATACTGGACAACTTCTAAAGAACAAGGCTAAAGTGATTAAGCATTGGGTCAGTCCATTGATGATAAGTGAACGGAAGATCACAAGGAGAAAACGAGCTGGACACGCCACAAATCTGAAGTGTCTTGCTATTCAGAAGGGACTAGAACAAAGAAGTTAAGTCATCAGTATCTAAGAACTGTTGAGGCAAACAGAAGTGTTGAAGTACTACACAAGAGAAGGAAGAGGTGTTCTACTTTGAAGATCCAATCAACACTCTTCGAGATTGTAGTGTTGTCTCTACCAGTCAACATGACACTACGATCAAGTCCTCAAAGACATGCATCAGAATCGTAGAGTTTGAATAGCTAAAGACTGAAGCATTGGCAATGGTTCAATCTGAAAGGTAATATTCGGACAAAAACTTATTGAGAGCATTGATGCAAAAGGACAACCTCTGATCTAGAAATCAGAAGGAGGAAATAAAGTCTTCGACCTGCCCAAGACATTAAAGTGACATCTCTGATGGGTAGGTGAAATAGTAGACTGCAATGTCAGAGAAAGTATAACTTGTCACATCAGCAGTCTACCTCTGTCAACTCGAGATCTGTGAAGACATTTGAATAGCTTTCAACGGCTACTTTCCAACGGAAGGATTGGGAATGAGTATAAATCTACTAGAGCTTCAAAGATCGAAGGTTGCTGGAGTTGTCGAGTTTGGAGTAACGGTGGACTGTTCTAAACCATGTAAAATAGTGAGTTCGAAGGCTCACTCTATGATCCACCAAGAACACTCAGAGACATACAAAGGAAGAAGTAGAAGTGAGAGTTCTACAATGTAGAAGTGAGAGTTCTACTATAAGTAGAGTGTTCTGAACTACCGAGAGAAATAAGAGCATCATGTCATCTTGGTGTCCATCATGGGAAGACTCTAAGTACCATAAAGAAGAGCTCACAGTCATCTTAGCAAGTCCATCGTGAGAAGACATCAAGTATCAAGAAGAGAGATCAAAAACGTCATCATGGTGACAAGCATGAGAAAGTTTCTAAGTACCTAGCAGAAGAGCTTATAGTCATCTTAGAAACCCATCATATGCAGCCATCATGTATCAAGAGGAATGATCTTCAAGGTAGTCATCAAGGGATCATCTAAAGTGGTTGAGTAACTGAAGAAGCTGAGCATCATGCAACACTCAATTGCACTTCAAGGATGATCACGCCAAGCTACTAAGTATAGAAGATGTTTAGAGCATGAAGACATCTTAGCAGCTCAGCACCAACTCCAACAAATAAACAAATAACTCAAGAAGTCAGGGCCTGAGGGGTCCTTATCTGGAGGGACTAAATGAAGTTCCAAGCCTGTTGGGCTTGAAGAGTTCCTAGGGAACTAGAGGAGTTCCAAGGCTGCTGACCTTGAAGAGTTCTTATTGAACTGAAGTCCCAAGGCTGCTGGCCTTGAAGGAATCTTAGTGATTCAGGGTGTTTTCCTTCCTTAGTGGAAATCCTGCTAGTTGAAAGTAGAAGAGTGGATTAGGAGCTTGAGTCTTTGAACCACTTAAAACCCCTTGTGTCTTTTACATTATGTCATTTACATTATATGTATTAACTGCTATAACTACTATGTATGTTTTAACTGCTTACAACCAAACTAACTCTACGAACAATGTATGTATGAATATGAATATATCAATGAAGGGGATCTTTTACTTATTCAGCTGTGCTTGAAAAGATTCTTATGTTTGTCATATGCTAACTTAATAGCAATATCAATTAAAAGAGAAAAGTATTTGAAATTAAAAAGGATCTATTCAACCCCCCTTCTAGATCTATTGTGCCTACTGGGAACTAACATACGGTTTATGAGAATTTACCTTTGTCGTTCTTCACGTTCTTATAAAACGTCTTATTGTTTGCTTGGAAGTAGAGTGATTAAGTGTTTCTAGCTCTTTCTCTCTCTCTCTCAATATAGGTTGGACAATCTTTGTAAAACAAGAAATAAACAACCCTAGCTTTACATTTATAGAAAATCAACATGGGGGAAAAATGGTCCAAATCCCACCTCCTTATTATTCACTACTTTATCACCAAGTAAAGTACTTGGTGATCAAATATTGCACTTTACTTGGCCATCAAGTGGACGGCCCACCCCTTCATGGATCATCCCATGGGTTGCCCCATGGGTTTTACCCATCCCATGACCCACCAGTTCGACCCGCGGTTTAACTTCTTGGATTGGGCTTGTCTTTAATTAATATTGGGCCTTGACTTGGGCTTACTTACTTAATTCGTTGGGCTTGCTATTTGTCCAAGTCCAATTGGATTCTACCAAATCCTTAACTCATAATCCAATAAGACTTTTCGTATTCTACGTGTATACTTCCGTATTCTCTTCGTCCAATACTCATACGATATTCGTATTATACGTCGTACTATTCTTAATAGCATACTCGTATTCTAACTAGTATAATACTCGTATCTCATACGAATAATAACCGAAATGATTATACGCATTACATTTCCCTTTCAGAAATCTCTTTCACAAACCCTTAGGTTTTAAGTCCGCAGGCGAAAACTTTGTTTGCCATAACGGAAATATTATTGGATATTACATAATATCTTCATATTCTATCATTCCTCATTCCTCGGAATTTCAAACCTAAGCTCCGAACGAAATCGGATGAATAGTGTTTTTACGGAAAACTTCTCGGAAAACATTCCTTTTCGTCTTGATAATTCAAAATAATTAATCCTAGCACATAGCTAGAATACTAACCACATTCACACATTCTAGGTCATAGAACGACCTACAAACACCTTACTCATATAATTAATCAATTAAATTTATTTAATCCACATATTCAAAAATAAAAATTTAATTCATTAAAAATCCGAAATTCTCGGGCGTTACATAAGAAATGGGAGTTACTTAACTCCAATAGCCAAGAGAATGAATAATGATGAATAGACAAAGCCTGTAAGATTAAAACATAAATGAAATCGTAAATGATGAAAAAGGAAAGAAAGAGGATCGTAAAACAAAACGATCACGAGTTAAGAAAATAATTTTAAGGGAGATGATTATAGAATAAGATCACGACGTGATCTGTTTAAGTTATAAAAAAAAGATGGTTTGTAATGTTTGAATAATTATAGCTTGATGCTATTAAGATAATGTACTATGATATAGTACAAGATAAACTCACGAGGAGTTATAGATAATGTGATACAAGGAATTCGTATTAAGCAAGTTAACGGGAAGTTGAGAATAAGTTAAGAGTAAGGTCATGTTAGGTGGGATTTCAATTGAGGACTCATATGGTGACTAAGTTGTACAAACCTTTGTATGGGCAGAGATTTTGTACATGTACTTGGTTTATCACATTGATAATTATTGGAATGTCGGTGTCGCGCTATCAATGTATATGTGGTGAAAAGGTGATACATTTCTCATGTGTATATTTGATAGTTAGAAACTATTAAGATTAGTCAAATATTATTAGGATTAGGTGCGGTTCTTAAAACTAATGCATATGGTAAGTTCGTAACTCATAATAATATGGTATGTTTTGAACCCCTCAGTGAATGGACACCTATGGTCTGACTATGATAAGTTCTTAAACTCATATTATTGTGGCAAGTTCCTGAACTTCTAATGTGCAGTAAGTTTGATGAACTGGGGTATAATTAAGTGTGAATGGAGTATTGAGAGGATGATAGGAATAGATAGACTTATTAAGCAATGGATCATTATAGAAAGTGGAGTTGATGGTGGAAGCACATGTATTCCGAATCTTCTAGCTATGCTAGACTTCAAAATTTTTGACATCAAGCTAAATTCGCACTATGTGCCTTTTAAAAATGAATTTTTATTCTCAATGCATGGTGATAAATGTGTATGTGTGGACTTCGGGACACTGACACATCGTTACCTGTTGAGATATGATATCACTAAAACTGATTTTCAAAGATTTTTGAACTGTTTAAAGAATAGTCTATGCTAATTATTTCGGCTAGACGAAATTGATTTTAAAATATCAAAATGTATTTTATATCATTAATGCATCATGTAACCTAGTGCAAAGATGATAAAAATGATGGAGTTATCAATGCAAAATTACTTAGTATTGGATGTGATCTAAGAATCGTCAGCCCACTATGGTATGATGTATTATGACAAAGTCAAAAAATGACGAAATCCTCAAACTGGCTGTAAACACAGTACGGTATCATGACGTCATAAAATTATTTTCAGAATTTTAAAGATAAATAATTGTCAACGGGGTTTGGCCATACATGTTTCGATTGAAATTGAATTATTGGTATGAGTCTAAGTTATTTGATTCAGCTAGACCAACGTTTTATGAAATTCAAAGTGTTCTTTGAAATTTTCTCAAATCAAATTATTTTGGTGCGGATTCGGATGTTGAGAAGCTGAGATGAACAACCCTTTTATAGGGGATTATATTACGTGAAAGTGTTAAGATGTTTGTGCACAATACATTGTACGAAGGGTTGATCCCCCTAAGTACGAGGAGTCCCTATAGTCTTATGATTGTTAAAGTTTAAGTTGAAAGATTACTTATAACTATGGACATAGTGAACAACCCTGTTCCAGGGGATAATTTAGGCATAGCGTTTAAATGTTTGTGCACAATACATCGTATGAAGGGCTTAACACCCTAAGTACGGGAGTCCCTATAGTCTAATGACTGTTAAGGTTTAAGTTGAAAGAGTACTTATAACCATGGACGTAGTTCAAGGTCTTATGACCCCTCAGCATGATTTGGAATCTTTTAAATTCTTGAGTTATTCATACTGCTTCCCAATTATTGAGCAATTGTTGAAGATTCTTGTTATTCTAAAAGGCGAATGTGGTAATGATGATATTCCTTAGAATGAAGTTAATCGTAGAATGCGACACTAAATGATGAATATATTGAATAAATGAGAAGGAGATGAGTTATCAAAGAACAATGTAAAACTTTTAATAGAAAAGTTTAATAATTGTAGAAAGATCTTTGTGGAAAGAAGTGGTTATAGAACCCAATGAATGAATAAAGTATTAACATAAAATCTATTTTGATAGATTGAATGAATAAAGATTAATAGATAAAATTTCGAGGACGAAATTCTTAGAAGAAAGGGTAAATATAATATCCCGAGTGCTTATGATAACGATCCTTAGAAAAGGAAATGAATGAGTTAAAAAATATATAATACTCAAAATATAATTGAGTTCAAGTGAAAGTTATGAAATAAAACCTAGAATTTGTTGAAGTAATGAATGTAGTAGGAAATATAAAACCTATATTAAGGTAATGTATTGAAGATATTCAACGATAAATTTTGAAAAGAGATTTGGTGAAAACCAAGTAAGGGAGGTTTCTTTAATTTTGAGGACGGAATCCTTATAAGGAGGGAAGGATGTGTCAACCTGAATTTTCATAAGTTATTAAAATAAGAATTTAATAATTAAATTCTTATTATGAGGTGTATATATTTTGAATTATGTGATTTGGTGTGAAGAGAATTATATATTCATATGTTGGAGAATGTGAGATTTAATAGTTAATTAAACTATTAAAGAAATTAAATAATATTAGTTAATTTAATTAAGTTAAAATTATGTTATGAGATAATATAATTTTAATTGTTATGCTGCTTGGGAAATGGAAATTATTATGAGTTAAGTTTCATAAATAGTATGAATAATTCACTTAATTAAAATAGTGAATTAATACAAGTATAATTGATTTAATAAAGTGAGAAGGTAATATATTGCATGAAAAAGTAAATGTTAGTATAATGCTAATAAAATATTTATTAAGTACATTAAATATTTTAGTTGGAAACTATATGGAATAAAATGAATATTTATGGTATTAAATTAATATTTTATGGGATAGTATATTTAAGTGTAATAAAATGGATGGGATTTATACGTATTTTATCACGCTTAGTAATGGTGATATTCTAATTTAATTAAATAATTAAATTAGAGGAGTGAGAATTTGTTAAATAAAGTTATGATGGTTGAATAGAAATTATAATTTGACTGATAAGGTCAATTTTTTTTCCTCTAAGAAATTAAATGTACATAATCTAGTTTATATTTCTAGTTTATGTGTTCTTGAGATTCTTTTAAAATTGTGGTTTTGGTTAATGAATTTGTGGGTTATGATGTTATATATGTTATTAGATATTTATAATTTGATAATGGTCATCTAGAAACAATTTTTTAGAAATCAAATTCATGTATTTATACTAAAGAATATGAAATTGGGTTTTGATTGTAATGTGTGTTTTGGTGTACTTTGGGACTAAAGTTCATGATGAATTCGTGATGGAAACTTTAAATTGATGGATGATTGTTGTTCTCCTCTATAAAAAGAAAACAACGCAACTTGAACGGATCGAATTGGTTAAGAAACGAATTCGTGGTGAATGATTTTGCTTAACATGTTAAAAATATGAAAAATTAGTATAAACAAATTAGAATTAGTATAAACCAAGTCCCACATAAACTAAATTGAGAACTTTACCCCTTTGCTAAACCTTTAAATAGAAGGGCTTGACCCTTTGTTTCATTCACCAACAATAAGACCTCCAATTTTGAGAAAGGCTTTGTTGTGGGAGGACTTTTTATAAAGACCTTCTTAGTTAAATTTTGGCGTAGAAGTGCATAGTCAGTTTATGGAACTCGTATTTTTGGGTGTGTTTCTTATATAATTTTTGATAATGTTATTATTTTAAATATTGTATTTAGTTTGTTAGTAAAAGTTTGAATTTTGAAAGTTTAGTTAGTTTTGTTAGTAAAATTAGTTAGTTTACTATGTTTATTTTGGCTTAGAATTGATTATGTAAATGAGTTCTAATAATGGTAATTAGAGATATGAAGCTAAGACCTTAGACGAGTCTAATTATGTTAAATAAAACTTATTTGTAAAGAAAGTTGGGTTGGAACGAGTCGATGCGAGTTTTGGATGTTAAAATGAGAAGTCCGAAAAGCTAGTGGACTGCTGATCCAAAAACGAAAATTCGGGGTTAGCTAGATTGTTTAGAAAATTCCGGGCTTTTGCTATGTTATAGTACACTGAATAAGCTTTCCTTAGACTCCAGAACGTACTAATTCCAACTTTGGAGCAAATAGTTATGACCATTCAAAGTAGTCGTGTCAAAACTGTCTAATCAACTCGGGGAAGTCACCTTGACCTTATTTTATGGAATTCTGTGTTTAGAATTTGGAAAAGGTCAAAGAATAAAAGTTGTAGTCCCGAAAGTTAGCTTCGCGTGGGCTCAAGAATCGCTCAAAAATATTTTGAAACGGAAAAGTTATGACTGTTTTAGCGAGAGACGGTAAAGCTGAGAAAGAATGAAAAACAATTTTGAATGTCCCTTTTTGAACATTATTTTGGATTGTCTATCTTATCCCGAAATGGGTGTCCAATAACTTTTAAAAATAGGTTAATATGATGTTTACAGCATATCCAAAGTTGGATGTCATCGAACTTATGAGATATAGAGTAAAGTTTACATTACAACTACTATGCATTGCTATGTGACTAATAGTTGATGTGTATGATTATATAATTGTGTAGGGCACGTGAAGTGCAGATAACTGTAAGCTGTTAAACTGTTATTGGTAAACAACGATCAAGGCAAGTCTTTCGATTCTTATTTTCTACGTGGACTTAATGAACTGTTTTAAATTGCATGATATGTTGTATGTGTTGTAACCGAGCATGATATGTTATACATGTTGTAATAATGAAAAGTTAAAGTCAATATGTGACTACATTATTTTGGTTAAATAATGATGATTGAGTAAGGAACTCAATCTTTATATTTGCTATATGAATTAAAGCATGGATGCCATGTTACTTTAATTATTATGATATGTATGTTGAGCATATTATTATGTGTTATGTGATGCATGAAAACTGTTAGAACTTGCTGAGCTGTCGAGCTCACTCTTTCAAATAATAATTTTTACAGGTCAAGATTTCAAGGTAAGGATATGTGCTAAGTGAACTATAGAGATCCATATTCACGAAGATTACTTATGTTTTATGAGAAATGTATTTAATATTTTGAATGTAACATGTTGTTGAATTGTAAGTTGAGCTATCCAGTGTTTATGGATATCTATTTATGATGTAAGACTTTGTATAGTCATTTTGTTGTAACGATTCATGATATAAATTTGAATTGAAGAGATGTAAGGTAATGGTTGCGATTTAGGGCAATACATAAGGAAATGTATAAAAGTTTTAAATATTCTGCATTTTTAGAGATTTTAATATCGAATAACGATGTAAAGATAGATTAAAGTTGTATTGTTAACGATCGAGAAGGAGAATATTATTGTATGAATTTTGGGGTCATTACATATCACAAATCGGAGGTGTAGATCTTAAGTTATAAGTGATCCAGGTGAAGAAAAGCTAGAGGTTTTCACCTTTTATGAACATAAGTTCATTTTCTTCCTTTGAATCTTCATTCTAACACTAAAGAGGGTTAGATCCTTACATGAAACAAAAAGATCTAAGGGTTCTTGAGTCTTGGAACATTACCCCTCTAAAACTTTGAAAAAAAAAAAAAAAAAGAAAGAATAAACTAGGATAGATCTTTACCTTGATTTTCTAGCAATCCTTCTTGTCTTGCCAAAGTAGTTAAGGAACTTTAGATGCATGAATGATGAAATATCGCCTCTCTTTTCCTCTCAAAATTGCAGGCCTCTCTCTCTCACTCTCTCTTGTTTTCGTTTGTTAAGTTAGTAAGTGAAATAAAATGCAAATGAGAGAAGGTGAGTGTATTAGTGAAATAATATAGATACATCCCCTATATCTCTTATTATCCCCCGTACTTCTTTTACCCTCTAGGAAAATACTCTTATCTCGTCTTTTAGGATTACATTTAATCTACTTTATAGATTTTGGATCAATGGGAGCTTGACACATAAGGGGATTAAGAAGATAAGGAGATTACTTAACATAAATGGTAACTTAAGCATCACATCACAAGGCCAAATATGGGCATAAGGGGCTGTATATATACTCTGTTTCCCTCCACCCCCCATTTTTGCTTTATTTTTCATGCCCAATTTGATTAAGGAAATGTCCAAAATGTCACTTATCAAATGGGCTAAAGTTTGGAATTCTAATTTAATTCTTTTGGGCTTCCTAACTAATTATTTGGACTATGTAGGTAACATAGATCATTACTTTTAATCTCTCTTACCCTAATTGTTTATTTAGGGTTTCTATCCCCAATCTTTTGGAATTCAAATACTTACTCATGTCCAATTAATCTTATAACCCAATTAGGCTTCCTTTAATTAGGTTTAAAATAAATAATCACTTAAGATAATTAGGTTAAGCTCTTAGGTTAGTATAACTCTTAAATACTAACATTTCTCAATACTATAACCCTTAGGTTATTTAATTACCACACCTAGGGTATAGTTAGGTTATGTAGCTTTTTGTTTTCATTCTAATTACATAACTAGTAACTACACATATCCATACACACAATATATATGTATTTAGCCATAGTCTTCTATCACATAGTCATCACGCAAATTTAATCACTATATGCCACAAAGTTTTCAATATTAATAATATATTTACTTACAGAGTAACTTAAAATTATTGGTTATTACATCCTCCCTCCTTTTAAGAATTTTGTTCCCGAAATTATACATAAGGTTACTCAAAAAGATTTGGATAATTCTTCCTCATCTTTTCCTCGAGTTCAATCGTAGCTTCTTCAACATTTTGGTTCCTTCAAAGAACTTTTACATAATGTATAACCTTATTCCTTAACTTCTGTTCTTTCTTATCTAAAATTTCTATAGGAATTTCTTCGTACAATAGGTCATTCTCGACTTGAATTGGTCCATACGATATCATGTGTTTGTCGTCAGGCTTATATGCTCATAGCACTGACACATGAAACACATTATCACTACAAAAAAATGGGCCTTTAGCAACGATATTTCGGGCAACGACTTTATAAGTCATTGCTAAAAGTATATGTTTAGCAACGAAATTTGTTCTTCGTTGCAGATTGTGTCAGGCTTTCACTTTTTGCAACGAAATTCATAAGTCGTTACAAAATTTCGTTGCTAATTCATTGGCGGGAAAAAATTTCGTTATAAATTCGTTGCAAAATTTTTGGCCACTTGATTTTCCGTCATCGTGGGCAACAAAAGTTTTTTTGTTGCTAAAAATGGGGTTTTAGCAACGATTTTTTAGGCAACGACTTTATAAGTCGTTGCTAAAAGTGTATGTTTAGCAACGAAACTTGTCCTTCATTGCTTGAGATTAAATCAGCTTTCACTTTTTTGCAAAATTCATAAGTAGTTGCAAAATTTGGAAACAAAATTGTTAGAAATTCGCTTGCAAAAATTTTAACCACTTGATTTCTCCTCATCGTAGTAAATCGAAAGTTTTTTGTTGCTATATTTCGATACCTAATATGGACCACATTCATTGGTAACAATTTTTATTTTTGTTGCATATTTTATACAACTTTTTGCAACGACTATTAACATGTTGCCATAAATTAAGATAATAATAATAATAATAACAATAAAATTAATAATAATAATAATAATAATAATAATAATAATAATAATAATAATAATAATAACTTAATAACAATAACAATAACAATAACAATAATAATAATAATAATAATAATAATAATAATAATAATAATAATAATAATAATAATAATAATAATAATAATAATAATAATAATAATAATAATAATAATAATAATAGTTCTAATAATAATAATAATAATAACAATAATAATAGTAGTAATAATAATAATAATAATAATAATAATAATAATAATAATAATAATAATAATAATAATAATAATAATAATAATAATAATAATAATAATAATAATAATAATAATAATAATAATAATAATACTAATAATAATACTACTACTACTACTACTACTACTACTACTACTACTACTACTACTACTAATAATAATAATAATAATAATAATAATAATAATAATAATAATAATAATAATAATAATAATAAAATAATAATAATAATAATAATGATAATGATAATGATAATGATAATGATAATAATGATAATGATAATGATAATAATAATAATAATAATAATAATAATAATAATATAATAATAATAAACAAATCTCAACATTAAACTAAATATATATAAAGTAACAATGAATATTTTTATATATAAATATATATATATATATATAAACATATATTCATATAAATATTTATAAAAATATTCATATTTTTAAGTCCAAAAAAATAAAATAATATCAATATGAAATATTATCTTCATGCGTAGAGAATGAAATCTCTTCTATAATTTAACGGTCAAATAAATCCTCATCACATATTGATTCATTATTTTAAATAATATCTCATCTACAGAACCTTCATCAAAATTTGTATAAGAAGAAATCAATAATAATATCATCAACTTTAAAAGCCAGGATGAAAGAATAATATGGATTAAGATAATTCATACAATCAATTACCTCGCAAAATAATCATAGTCGTTAGTCTTGAATGAGGAAAAATGGATATAATAAAGGCAAGAAATTTTATTTCGATGAATAGTGCCGTTTCCGTGATCAATATTCGCGTGAAATAATAGTTGAATAGTAGAATGTAACTCCGTGAATAAGTAATCTATGAATCAGATTAACAACCCCATGAAAAAGTTCAAATCAATATTTTATCCAATGATAACATCATATAAACATATATTCATATAATTGACCACCAATGATGGCTTTACCTGTATTATAAAAATTTTATCTTTTTTTGGTATAAACTTTAGCATGATTCCTCCACACCTCACTCGATTCTCCTTTCTTGAATAACTACATTTCAACCCTTCGGTACCTCCATCACGTTCGTCTAATAGGGTCACCGATGCCAACTCTATTAGCTTCGATTCGATTAACTTTATTGACAATTTGGTAAAAGCTTTCTACCGCGGTTCCTAGGAATTCGAGAACAAATTTGTGAGTATGACTTCTGCATCCGCCGCTTCGGTTCGCCGAATTCTTGACTCGATATCTAGCAGCTTACTAACAGTCGATTATACCATTATAAATCACGTTTCGTATATATCATCGTGGGTACCTAGGTTTTCATCTCCATCTCTATTATTTGTATATTATCAAATAGGTCTTTGCAACGATATCATTACTGCGTGCTTATCTACGATCTTCTTTTAAACACGTCATATACCACGTTGACTTTTTCGAGGATGGCGTATCGAACATGTCTTGAAATGAGTCTCCTCTTGAAGTTCTTCGCTCTTCCCAATCCTTGCTCCATTTTGAATTTTGTATCTCTGTGACCAGTACGGCTCGTTAATGGAATAGCGATTCGAATATCCTTCAACAGATCTCAGATAATAACCATTTAGCTTCAGAAAGCTACGTATTTCGATTACTGACTTGGTTTGCTCGTCAATCATCCTATCCCATCTTGGATGGTACGTCTGTTAGCACACTACTCGATTATCTATCGCACAAATATGGCGTCCCTACAGAGAGCAAACTTTTAGAATTCCACAAAATCGAAGTCAAAATCGATAAAGGTCGCACCAAATTTTATAGTTGAATTTTTAACTCCACGAAAGTTCAATAGAGCCATTCGATACGAGATTTTAGAAATGAGTTTTGTCACGGGGTTCAAAGTCGATATAAAATTTAATATCGGATTTGGGAGTAATCCGAGAAATTCTTGAGAAATACATCGGCAAAATCAATAACAACAGAATATTATTCAACGGCGTGTCTTTATTCAAATCCAATAACATGGACTAGAAAACTTGACATCCGTAATAAGCGAATGACTTATTGATGAAAATGTTTGACTAAAAACCTTACGAACCTAAAAAAGCGAATCAATTTTGGCGTGATAGTTAAGTAATTAACGATGAAAAAGCAAGTATCTTTAAAGAATAATTTCAACGGTAAGGTAATGGTGCCAACTTAATCAAACAAGATTTTTAAACAACGGATGTAATGAAAAGTTTCTCTATGAGTCTCAATAAATAGGTCAAAATGTCCCCAATTTCTCTGGATTTGACTTTTCTTGGACATCCTTTTGAGTCATTCCCTACCGGGTGGTTTGATATCGTACCACTCGGATTCTTCTTTCTCCATTGGTTATCGTTATTCGACTTTTGCTTTCTTTGGTACGATCATTGGTTATGGTCCCTCGGTTGAACGACTCGTTATCTCGCTTCTATATATCGAGCCACACAAATATCACGAATAGAGAAAATTTATGAAAATGAGATCTTGGCGTCTTCAAACCTCTCGAAACATCCGCGTATATCGCTTCATCATTCTCCATGAATGAGGTGCAAAACACAGGATAACTCCGCTCAACTTCGCCTCAATAATCTGCGTCGTATTATTACTCCAGTCTAATTAACTCCACTTCCTTCATACGTCTAATACTTCAGGAAGTACTTAAAATATTTACGGCGTCTCCGCACATGCCGAAATGATGATCGCTTCATAATTCCTACCAAGATGTCTGTTTAGATGCGGATCTATAAAAGTAGCGAATGGAACTTTCCATCCTTCAATATTTTATCTGACATCGAATATCTTGGTAATTTGCTTGACCCGTGTTTCATCTGATCGGATCTGGCTTTCCCAGTGCACGGTGGTCCCAACTCTTCAAACTGCTTGTGACCATCGTGACTAATTGCATAATTGATATTCATCTCCTCGTTTGATTTTGCGAAGCTACGAAAAACTCCCGGTTCATCTTTTTTGCTTATTGTTAAAAGCAAAGATATTCTCCTCGTTGATGAAATCTGATTCATCATCTCATTACAGCCTTTATTAATATTCTCGGTCAGACGTATCATTCTTGTTTACATCACAGTTATGCGTTCTCGATCATTTATCCTAGAACTAATCCATGAAATAAACTTGGGTAGGACCAAGGATTACCAAGGATTAATGATTCTCCCTCTGAGTTCTATCCATTCAACGCCGTAAAAATAATTGTGGCATAGTGGGTAAAAATCAATCATATAGCTGATCGCTATTAACTAACAAATAAGATTTTAGTAATGTATCTTAAATCCTCTCCATATTGTTCTATTCTTACAAAAATGGTATAGTGCATATCCTCTTTGCGAAGCTGTAAAAAGGTCCACAGAAAAACATTCCAAGGAACCGTGAATAACTAGCCATATAAATACATAAGTATCTTGATCGCGTGAATAATAATTAATAGAAGAGTTATAATATAAATCCTCATATATTCGCCTACGACACACATTCTCTTTTACTCTGAGGACAAGAAAAATCGTATTCATGTTAAATCCTGTTCATCTTTGCAAACGGTGGCTCAATAATATAGAGAAGAATATTTGCCTACTAAGTGAAGATATTCAATCAATTCATTTATCGTTATGATCTTAAAATGTTAACTGAAAGAATCGGTGAAGCAAATAGCAACAAGGGATTAAGGATTTACTGTTTGTTTTATCAATATTCGCACTGAATAATAATTGAAATAAGAAACGTAGAATCGAAATATCGAATTTAATATTTGTGAAATCAAGAATTTTATTTTAGATAATAATATTCCGTGAAATCAATCATTCATCTTGAGCCGTGAATAGTAACCAGCACCAAAAGATATTCATCAAAAAAACATGTTCATCTCACGCAGTCTTGAATATTAAATGTGCCAATAGTAACAAAAAATGATATTTTTGCTTGAGAGAAGATTGGACTGAAATCATCTCTGAGGATTCTGAAGTATCTAAAAATACGATAATATTCAAAAACTTTGTTTATAATCATTTGGCTAATTAGTTGTGAAGAAATGGCAGGAGAAGCTTTTGGACTTTCATGAAAACCTAAATACGACCAGAATTTTAAATTTTTCCACGATAATAAGAAATTTAATATTTTTCCAAATATATTATAAAATTAAGAAAATTTTATTATGTTTTATGAACTAAAATAGAATAAAGTTATTTAAAAATGACTTATAAGTCATTCCTAATAAATTAGTTTGACCCATATTAATGTAATATCAATTTTATCCCTATTTTATTTAAATTTTTAAAAAGAAGAGTAAGATGCAACGTCACTTTAATTGGCATTAAATTTTTTATTTTTGTGTTTTTATATAACCACTTGCTAAAGTCTTATATACACCTTCATTTCCAACGCCAAATATTCATATAAATATTTATAAAAAATGATTTTTAGAGAATAAACATAAAAATATTGATATTTGTAAAAATTACAAGTATAAGAGATCAAAGAAATTAAAAAAAAAAAAAAGATTTCAACCTCACTTAAAGTGATGTTACATCTTACTCTTTTTTTTACAAATTTGCTTTATAAATTTTTTTAAAAAAAGTTACAATGCCGGTTAGTTTGGCATTGGATCACATTTTTATTTTTTTCAAATTTCTTTAAAAAAGAAAATCGTTTTAAAAAAAATTAAGATATTTTTTTAAAACTCATTTTTAAAAACAATATTTATTAAAGTGGCGTTGGTGGTCTAATTTTTAGCCAAAAAAATATATCTAAAAATTCTACGCCATTTCAAATAGTGTTAAGTAATTTTCTCAAATTAAATGTTAGAGCCTTTACTCCCAACGACCGTCGTTGAAGTTTATATTTTTTAAAAAATATTCGTTTAAAAATTAAAAAAATTAAAAAAAATTAAAGTTTTTTTTATTTATAAAAATTGTTCTTAAATTAATTAATTTGGTTAAGAGAAGATCCTATTCCAAAAAAACTTGAACAAAATAGATATAATTAAAAAAGTTAGAATATAATTTAGGCAATTCTAAAAAGAAATACTCCATATCGAACCTTTATTCTTTGTGCTAATATACTTTTGTGTCCAACCCAACCCTTCCATGGCGTCTGCACAGCAGTAGTCTGTGAAGCAATTTCATGGCTATTAATTAGTCTACCGGACCAATTCCTACAAATTCATTTGAAAGTCCAATAATAATCTAGAAGGGGGGATTGAATAGATTATTATAAATTAAAATTTATCTTAGGCCTTTTTTATTTTTTGTATAATTAATTTGCAGTGTTAGAAATTAATATGCAAGAGAATAAAAAATCAATCACGCAATGCATAGAGATTTGTCTGGTTCACAACATACATCCCGGGTATGCTGCTACGTCCAGTCTCAAGTTCCTCTCCAGGACTTGAGATCCTACTACTATCAGTAATAAATACTCCTTCAACAGGCGGAGAAGCTTTTACAAAGTTTTATAGTCAAACTTCCAACTGTTCCCAACTAATCTATCTTGGACAACAAGCTCCCCGCTCCCTCCTCAAGCTTAGTTGTACTTCCTTTGAGTTCAGTTCTATTCTATGATCTGGTCTTGAAACAACAGCCTCTTCCTCACCTCACAAGTACACTAGAGACCCAAATTTTCGCTGACCTCTCTAAGACTCTGGTCTTGGTCGAAGAATTACTCGTCTTTCTCACAGGTACATAAAATAAACTAACTCTAACCTTTTCTCTTTTTACAAATGATTTTACAACAATTTGCTTCTCAAATAAGCAGATAAGAATTTAGTACAGATGGATGCTTCTTAAATAAGAAGATATAATTTAGTACATATTTGATGCTTCTCAAATAAGCAGATATCAATTAAAGAACAAATGTATTTATAAAAGTTCAAAGACTTTTATACTTGAGAAAATATGATTCTTAATAAGCAGATATTAATTTGTACTTTGATTAAATAAAGCTTCTGTGTAAGCAAATATGAAAATTATGCTCTATTATAAAAGTTTAAATAACTTTTATATTTTGTGTGAAAATGTGCTTCTTGAATAAGCAAATAGATCAATTTAAGCTTTTACTCAAAAATGCTTCTGTTTAAGGAGATATATTATTTAATGCAAATTTATAAAGAATTATTCTTTAATGAGTAAAGAAAAGTCACTTTAAGTTTAAACAACTTTTAGAGTGAAAATGCTTCTGAGTAAGCAAATAAGTTGTTTTAAGCTTTGAATCAAATATGCTTCTATTTAAGCAAATATATTCACCTAAGTTTGTGAAATAAAAGTTTAAATAACTTTTATATTATGCAACAAGTATTTTATTAATAAATGAATTTATAATCAAATAATTGTGATGACAGATATCAAGTATAATAAATAAATCGCTTAAACAAAAACTTGATATAACAAATATATTTGTTTAACTCGGATAATATATATAAGAATATTTTATCTATTATGTGAACTTTTATAAATAGTCACTTGGTATTATAAGGAATCGTATTTTTTGATTCCTCTCCGTAGAGGTTTATCTCCTAGTCTTCATGCGCGCCCAAGTATAATGTAAATTTATAATTTTCACAATTGATATTTATATAAATATTTTCAATAGATCACTACGATTCTCAAATCCGATTCGGATGACTACTCTTTTTGGAGCAGTATCTCAGTGTTGTTTTGAGCTATCAAGTGTCGTATCTATTTTATGATATTTATATAAATAATATCAATAAAAGGTTACCGAAGACTATAAAAAATCGTACGGTCGGATTCCTCTTCGTAGAGGTTTATCTCCGTAGCCTTGTGGCGCCCAAGTATCCTTTTATTTGATAAATAGATGAAATATAGATATATAGAATTGTGTAGAACAATTTATATTCGTATATCTATAAATATAAATAAGCAAGAGATAATTCAAATAAATAAATCAAATAACTTATCTCAATATGCTTAGACCAATTTCCTCTTCTCAAATAATTAAAACTTTTATAAGAAGAGAGAGAGAAAGCTTTTTAGAGAGAGTATGTGGGAGAAAACTAAACTTTTCTTTGTAAGTGAATTGACAAATTGAAAATGAAAAAAATGCCTCCTATTTATAGATTTTTGAAATCAGGGGCAAAATAGTAATTTTTGAAAATTAATTTGAAATTAATGATTGAGATTGTTTATTTTTGAAATAAATGGTTTGGATGGAAAAGTGGAGCACGCGGATGAACAGCAAAAATCGCCCAGGCCATTTATCACCAACATAGCATTTAATACATTTAATATCTAATTTGACCAATATGCTATAACAGAAAACTCACACGTTTTTCTTTGTCCCATAATAACTGTCACCCTTTTACTTGCCAGCACACTCAATTTTGAAGCCACCACATGCATATATAAATTGAAGCGAAGGTCAAAAAAAACCTCGATGTTCTGCGGTTGTCCCACTTCCACCCTAAAGCTAATTTTTTTTTCCAAAAGACTTTTTATTCTTACATTTTTAGGTCAACCGCGTTCTGCCCCAATCAATCTTGAAATGCCACACGGACTAACTATGTTAATATTGGACAATTTTTTTGCCGACGTGGCAAATATTTGTTTATGTGCGAGAACATAAAATTACATTTACATCATTTAATCAAAATACTTAAATTAATCGAAACAAAAAAAATACTAAAATAAAAAATAAAAAAGCATAACATATTTAGAAATTTTATTTTTTATTTTGATTAAAAAACGCAGCCTTTTTTAATAAAATTTTTAAAAAACATTTTTTTTTTTTTTTAATAAAAATAATAAAAAAAAGCGGTCTTTTAATAAAATAAATTTTTTAAAAATGTAGTTTTTTTAATAAAAATAAAAGCGTAGCTTTTTTTAATTTTATTATAAAAAAGTACAATTTTTAAAATAAAATAATTATTTATATAAAAAAATGCAATTTTATTTTTTGTTATAAAAAAGCTTTTTTAATAAAATAAAAAATTTTAAAAAAATGTTTGATATTAGTATAAAATGACACAATAAAGAGTTTCATTTGTCATTTTTTTTATTTTACAAGAAAGGTATTCTTTTATTGATATTAGTATAAAAGCACGTAATCAATTAAAAATGACATAGATTTTTTAAAAAAATTATTTTATTAAAAACTATTTTTTAATTTTTATAACAAAAATAAAACTTCGCTTTTTTTATTATTATAAATAATTATTTTTTATTAAAAAAAAGTGTTTTTTTATTTTTATTAAAAAAATTATGTATTATTTTTTTTAATAAAATAAAAAAAACTGCGCTTTTAAAAATTTCTTTTATTAAAAAATCAATTTTTTTATTTTATTAAAAAAATAAAACAGCATTTTTTTAATAAAAATAAAAAAAATAAAATTTCTAAATATGTTTTGCTTTTTTTATTTTGAATTTTAGTATTTTTTTTTTTCGATTAATTTAAGTATTTTGATTAAATGATGTAAATGTAATTTTATGTTCTGCGTATATGTCAAATAAATGTTGCCACGTCAAAAAAATTGTCCACGATTAATGAGTTAGTCTATGTGGCATTACATATGACAAAAGTACCACGACCTAAATGTGTAACGCACAGTGATTTTTTTGAAAAAAAAAATTAGTTTAGAAGTAGGTTTTTTACATCCGCAGTAAACATCGTGATTTTTTACACCTTCGCTTATATAAATTTAACATATTTATTGTTGCAGCATTGATTTTGATCAAAGAAACAAAAGACAAGTTGTTTGGTAGCATGCACGCGGTTTTTACTTAATAATCCCAAAAAGGTTGTCTCAAACTTGCTCATTTAATATTAAGCATGCTTAGATAAATATGTACTAAAGAATGCATGCATGATTTACATTTACTTCACATAAATGCATAATATATATATATATATATATATATATATATATAACCGATCAGGTGAGGGCTTTCTTAGTTTGTTAAAATACAGACCTTTTTTTTATTTTTAAAACAACTAAAAAAAATATTTAATATTTTATGGAACTGATATTTTTTCATAATATAATGTTTTGGGCATGATTTGAATACCTATATCAAAAAATAGTGGTACAGTCTGCACATACTGTACATACCTGTTTTGTTATACGTATCCAAATCACATCTAAAACACTGTATTATGAAAAAAATTCAATTACATAAAATATTAAACTTTTTTTTAGTTATTTTAAAAAAAAAACAAAAAAAAACCAAAAAAAAAGAGTCCGCATTTTAATAAAGTAAGGGAGCCCTTACAGGAACCGGACCCTATATATATATATACTCCCTCCGTTCCAGGATAAAAGTCATGGTGGACTTTTTACGCATATTAAGAAGAGGAATAAAATGACAAAATTGTCCATAATAATGTCATTAAATATGGAGAGAGAATTAGAATAAGAAAAGTATGAGATATTTAATGCTATGGGCATAATAGGAAAAAATGTGTAAAAATTTGGTTATTAAAAGAAAGTGGACATTTAATATGACAACCCAAAAAATAGTAATAAGAACTTTTATCGTTGGGATGGAGAGATATATAATATAATATTAGCATACTTATACGATATATATATATATATATATATATATATATATATATATATATATATATATATATATATATACTGTTATATATATATATATATTTATATATATAATACACGTTTAAAAAAAAAAACAAGATGCCAATACTTAAAAAAATGCATGCATGTTATTATATAGATATAATGCATGTTATTATATATATAGATATAATGCACGTAAATTATATATATATTATACTAATATATAAGATATATATATATATATATATATATATATATATATATATATATATATATATATATATAGGAAACATCTTATATATATAAAACATACTGCACATTGTAATATGACATATATATATATATATATATATATATATATATATATATACGGTTTATATAAATATATATAACTTATAATATATATACATATATATTTATATATATAAGCAATAAAATAATTTTGCCCAAAAAAAATAATTTAAAATAATTTTTGAAATAATAAAATTAATTTGAGAATAAATAGAAAATGCCCATTTCCAAATTCCATTCGGTCAAAGCTTGTTCATGTAACGAGTTCTCACATAATTATATCTCACTACATACATGAATTGATAAGGCTTTTGTCCCAAAAAGAATGTCACCAAATTAAATTATCAAAGATCAAGAAAATCAATTAAATAAGATTTAAAAAATATTTTTGATCAAAATAAATAAGATAATTAAAAACAATTATAATAAAAATTCTATGGAGAGAATTATACCTTTTAATTAATTTATTTACTAATTATTGTTATCATCAAAACAAAACTAAAACTAAGAGTTGGAGACCCAACGCCCTTAAATCCACCATTGACAAAGCCTCCAAGAAACTGAAACCATGAAAACAGATCCAAACGCCGCCGCCAAAATCTCCCTAAAAAAATCCAAAATCAAGAAAATTGACCGCATCGAAACCTTTCTCAAGGAATCCAGCCGTGATCTGTCTCTATTTAAGTTCAAATCTGGGGCTGTTGTTGCCCTAGTTCTGTTTGTGGTATTTGGGTTTCTCGATAATTTGTTTGAGGGCAAAGCTGTGGCGAAATTGCCCTTTGTGCCGATCCGAATTGTGCAGAAAATGAGCCACAGAGGGTTGCAGGGAGACGATCCAACGGATTGTTCGATGGCGTTTTTGTACTTTTTGTGTTCGATTAGTATTTGCACCAATTTGCAGAAGTTTTTAAGGTTTTCACTACCTCGTGGGGCTACCGGAGCTGGGATTTTCCCAATGCCTGATGCCAAGACCAATTGATCGAGTGAGTGTTTGAATTGAGTTTGTTTTGTTGTTATTTATTTATTATTATTAGGTTTTTGTTATTTGAGACCTCAAGGAACAAAATATGGTATTTTTTAATTAGGCTATAATTTTGGAATTTTACAATAAGACCTTGGAATAGTTTAAATTGAATTCAAAATGTAGAGTATGGAACTATTGATATTTACTAGTTGAATTGAGTGGATGCTACATGATTAGGTATTTGATGGGCCGAAATCTTATGTAGCGTTGACCGTTGCTCATTTGCTTCCGATGTTCATGAACATGACTCTCTTCCAAAATCCCTCAGGTATCAATTTCTCTATTGTTTTATACTTCAATGTTTAGTTAGTCTCTCTGTTTTTCGTGAATCTTTTAGGGGGAGAAAATTATTTGATTGTTTAGCTGAAATGTAACAATATATATGTATTAAATGGTTGTATATATAGTGACAGAGTTAGATATTTGATTGTTTAGCTGAGATCAGTACTGATTAGATTATTTTGGATCTTATTAGTTTTTTTAGAAAGAGAAAATTCATTTGATTGTTTCGCAGAAAATGTAGCAATATGTATGTATTAAATGTTGTATATATTGAGACAGAGTTAGACATTTGACTGTTTAGCTGAGATCAGTACTGATTGGCTCATTTTGGATCTCATTAATTTTTATGTTTTCTGATGAGTATGCTTCATGAAAATATCCCAACCCAGTCCATTACTCAAGATTTTCCTGAGAAGGCTGAGAAGGCTTTACGAAAGGTGCATGATTATCTGGAACCAACACTGCTCCCAACTGATCTCGAAACCTTAACTGACGAGGAGAGATTTCTATTCCGTAAGATTGGCCTGAGTATGAAGCCTTTTTTGCTTCTAGGTAAAACTGACCACTTTTGTTTTACCCTTATGATTCCTCGAAAGAATCAAGACTAATATTGTTGTTTTAGGGAGGCGAGGAATTTTCGATGGTACCATTGATAATATGCACTTACACTGGAAGTATCGAGAGCTTGTAAAGATAATCGTCGATGGGAAAAAGTTTTCACAAGTCAAGCATATTGCAATTGCTCTTGAGGCAGAGAGTGGTGGAGTATTATTATCTGTAGACAAAACTACCAAAGGCTACTCAATCATAGTTTATCGTGGAAAAAATTATTTGCGGCCTTGTGCAGTGAAACCTAAGAATCTATTGACCAGAAGGCAGGCTTTAGCCCGGTCAATTGAACTTCAGAGACGTGAGGTAATTTTGTTCCACGTTTTTGCAGTGTGATCTTATATGTATGTATATATACATATACTTGATGTTAGTTTTAACCAAAGTAGTTGGTGGAAACGTATTAATCAAATAGCGACGCATGTTGTTTTATACACTATATGCCACCAGCATGCTAGCGACGTGACTTTTCTTGTGTACTGAATTATTACATATTCATCCCTGTCCTTTTATCTCACGTCACAAGCTTTCTTCTAGACCCACTAGCCAACTTATTTCTTAAATTGCAAATACATGGCATCATCAGGGCAACATGAAAAGTAATTACTATGTTGGAGTTGACTATAATGATATCTTTTGATTCACGTCGTTGAATTATTCACTTCTTTTAATCAGCTCTTTGGTAGTGTCTCTGTGTACTGCAAATCAGTACCTCATAAGATCAAATGAAGTTTTCATGCGACTGGTTGCTCTAGTTTTTACACTATAATATGTTGTTGATTCTCTTATGTTAAATTTCAGCATTTTGTTCTAGAAGAGAACATGTTGGAGGTTGTTTGCCCATGTGTGACACCGGAGGTTGTGTTGAAGGCGTCTGGACACGTTGATAAGTTCATAGACCTTATGGTGAAGGACGAAAAGACTGGTACTTGTTACCGTGCTGATCATTTGCTCAAGGACTTTTGTGAAGAGAAGCTTGAAAGAGATCCTACCCTCACCGAAGAGAAGTCAGCAGAGTTGAGACATGTTCTTGCTGTATGTGATTTTCTATCTGATTCGATCCATTTGATCTGAATTTATACTGCTATACTCTATTAGAATACTTTTACAGGTTAATGTCCATTAGATCTGATTTTATTTGGTGCATTCTAATAGTATTATCAATGATTGCTATAAAAAAACACAGGTTTACAACACGTTCAACGAGAAAATCTACATGGTCGCTGAGTCGAGATTCTCAGAGCTTGCTATTGAGAAGGCCAAAAAAGGATTACCTAATGGAGCTATCAATGACCCCAAAAATTCAGATTCAAAGACTAAGGGATCCTCTGGTGGGAAAACTAAGAGTATGACTGATACTTATGAAGTTTTGGATAAATTTTCAGGGGCTTCACTCATTGGAACAAAGTAAGCACTTCAAGTTATTGGGTTTCTGAACTCTGTGGGCTTTCTATTAGCATTATCACAATATACATATCTACACGCTTTCTGCTTTTAGGAGGCACCTTTTCTTTTAATTAGACTAGCTTTTATGAGTATATTTTATCATCTATAATGGACTAAAATTTATATATTGTTTACTGCAGGTATTTCTTGTTCATCAGAATTGGGATTATCTTTTACAACTTTTATAGCATTTGAAGGTAGATCCAAAACATGTTATTTTAGGAATCAGATTCATGTATTTTCAATTGTATTTCAGTTTTCAACGTCAAATTTTATCATCTGTTGCTATTGGGATTATTTAATTTATCCTCATATAGTCGGCCACCCTGCTATTTGTGGTAGGCTTGTAGCCATGTGCATTGGCTAGAACCTTTTCCCTCGTACTTGCCAATCATTTTGTATTTGAGGCCCTTAGGCCTTTGTCCTGTTTGGACCTTCAAGTTTCATATAAAATACAATGATTTGATCATAAAATGTTTCCTATTAACCATATGCAACATGAACCAGTGAGTTTAGGAGACATGGTGACCCATTCTTTAACCTTCTTCATCAGCTTCCCCCTAAATTCACATATTTTCATCTGAGGATATGATCTGCCGTATATTGGATACTCACTTATCTCACTACCCTTTTCTTTTATATGTTAAAATATCTCATCTGATTCCTTGTCTATATGGCACCCAAGTTAGCTTCCTCTTTATCTTTTCTCCCCTAATTTTAGTTCTACACTTCTACCCATCTCTTTCTTTCAACAATAGTGGTCCTAATCTCTTTTTGAGCGACGTCACAAATGATGAAATGATGGAATTATATATGGACCAGTGACCTCTCTTGGGGTGGTAATGATACTCAGTTGGCATGTACCAAGTCTTTTTTACTCATAGAGGTGGTTGACATTGTGCAACCTATATTCTAGATGTTACATTGTTACTATAAGTTATGTTTCATAGATATTTTTTAAGAAATTAAAAGTAAGCCATTATGTTCAATTAATGTGCGTTACTGTGTCAAATACCCAGTTACAGTTTCTTTTGTATTATGAAAGTATGGCAAGTCATTAGAACCTTAGAGTGACCGATTTTCTAGGTGCATGGTTAATATAAACAAGGTGTTTTGGAAGTGTGAATAACCTTTTATCTTTCAATGTCGTGACATTATATTTTTAGCTGTTTAATGCTAATTTTAGCCTCATTTCATTATTACAGACTATGGCGAAATCGTTTGAGGTGAATGAGTTACCAGGTGCATGATTAGTATTTGCATCACCCATTTATTCAATCAGAATACTTTTTACTTTCTTTTGGCTTGACGAGGACTATGCAGTGATGTAACAACTACTCATTGTCTTTGCAGTTAGATCAGCTAAGTTTATACCACGCAAGCAGTGGGTTGTTGCTGGTGCAGATGACATGTTCATCCGTGTATACAATTACAATACAATGGATAAGGTTAAAGTTTTTTTGAGGCGCATTTTAGATTATATTAGGTGTGTGGCTGTTCATCCTACCCTTCCATATGTCCTTTCATCAGCTGATGACATGTTTATAAAGCTTTGGGACTGGGAGAAGGGCTGGATGTGTACTCAAATTTTTTAGGGTAATTCCCATTATGTAATGCAAGTAACATTTAATCCAAAAGACACCAATACTTTTGCTAGTGCATCCCTTGATCGTACCATAAAGGTATGGACATGACTTTTTGTAAATTTTTAACTAAAATATCTTTAGTGAACTGACTTTTATGTGTCGTTATCTGTAGATTTGGAATCTTGGCTCTCCTGATCCAAACTTCACGTTAGATGCCCATTTGAAAGGGGTCAACTATGTAGATTATTTCACTAGCGGTGATTAGCCTTATCTCATCACTGGTTCTGATGATCACACTGCTAAGGTCTGCCTCTTATTTTCTTTTTCTTTCTTTTTTACCCCTTCCCCTTGTGCCATATTAAGTTTGGGTGTATAATCTGGAAATATGTGGTGGAATTTTATGCGATAGGTGTGGGATTACCAAACTAAAAGTTGTGTCCAGACGCTAGAAGGCCATACACACAATGTTTCTGCTGTCTGTTTTCATCCTGAACTTCCCATTACATACAAGAGCGCTCTTGTTACATACAAAAGATCAGTTGCCTTACAATATTGGGTATCAAATTTCCGTGCTACATTTACGGAAGACAAGGGACGAAATTATGAAGTGTACTCTATATATATAGATATATACTTTGATTGAAGAACTGTGGTAGCTTTAGATGGTTAATTGTAAAGATAATGAATGATTATGTAGTTGATGATTTTATTAAGTTAATAATATTTTAGTTTTTTGTATTTTTGCCATTATTTGCTATGGGGACATTGAGCCAGTCAGGTACACAAAAAGAATGTCAAATTTTGATTTAGCAACAATATAATTCGTTACCAAAGCATTGAACAAGTTTTAATATAGCAACAATTTTTTATACATTTAGCAACAAATTTTCGTTGTTAATGCCATTAAAAACTTTATATTTGGCAACGAAAAATTAACCTAATAATAATAGTGAGGATATTGTTGCTAATACTAAAATAAAAGGTAACATTTTTTATCGTTGCAAATCATATCAACTTTTGTTGCACATATAAAGAAATGGCAACATATAATGTCGTTGCTAATTGACGACTTTCGTTGCTATTGAAAAATAACCAGCAACAAACATTTTCGTTGCTTATCAGCATAATGTCATTGCCAAATAATATAATCAGCAACGAAAATCGTTGCTAAAAACTTTACATTCCGCAACGAAAGCAAGCTTAGACAACAATTTTAATAATTTACTGCAACGAAAAATGTATTGTAAAATGGTGTCAATTGCAACAAAAATGAATGGTCGTTGCAAAAAAAAGAGTTCATTTCGTTGCCAATTAGCAGGCTTTTGCAACGAAATGGGTTTTTTAGCAACGAAATTTTAATTATTCTGCAACAATACATTTTGTTGCTAAAGGATCGATGTTTCTGTACGAAAGCCAAATTTCGTTGCAAAATGTATTACTTTTGGCAACGAAAAATAATCGTTCGTTCTTGGAATAATTAGCAACGCCATCATTAAGAATCGAAAAGACGAACGACAGTAAAGTCATTGCCAAAACCCTTTTGCAACAAAATTTGGCACCTTTAGCAACGAAAATCGGTTGTTGCTGAAGCCCCATTTTTTTGTAGTATATGAATATGTTCCAGTTTATGAGGTAGAGCTACCTCGTATGCCACTTTACCTATCTTCTTTAGTATTTCGAATGGTCCAATAAATCTCGGACTTAGTTTACCTTTCCTTCCAAATCTTATCCTCCCTTTCTAGAGAGATACTTTCAAAAGCGCATAACTCTCCACTTCGAAGTCTCTTTTCTTGTGATGCAAATTGGTATATACTTCTTTTGACGATCTTGAGCTACTACTAGTCGAGCTCTTATCACCTTGAAGATCTCCACGGTCTGTTGCACCAATTCTGGCCCTAATAATCTGTGTTCACCTACTTCATCCCAACATAAGGGCGTTTTACATTTCCTCCCATACAGTGCTTCGTACGGTGGCATACCAATGCTTGCGTGATAACTGTTAGTGGTTATAAAATCCAATTACGCACAGAATGCAAGTACATGTGGTCAACAAGTAATAAAGTGATAAGTAGAGTATCATTCCCACAGAGAAAATAACTAAATTTTTCCTGACAATTACCAATATTTTATTATCTCAATTTTATTAAACTAATGACTAAGTGATGAAATTTATGAAAAACTACTAAGTAAAGAAAAATCATCTAATTACCACAAACTTTAATCAAATATTGGAGAATTAAGCCTACAATTTCACTTGATGCTTAACTTAGACTGACACACTTCTTTTTAATTCACATTAACTATTCCAGTTTGTTAATCAAGAACACAATAGTAGATATATATATAACCATCTCTCAATGAATTATACCCATATCAACTTAAATCCATAGATGATAGAATTAAGAAGAACAACGTAATTAACTAATTCACTATATCTCTATGCAAATTACAATTAAAGAAGGTTTAATCTCAAGTTCTCATAAGATTACGCGCGATGTATAGGCATATCTCTATTCTAGACATAAATTATGAATCCTAACAATATGCAGAAATCACAATCACACGCTACTATGATTAGGTCTAAACCCATACTTAATCTCTCGAGTCCATATAGGTTCACAAGGAATTTGTGATCAAGCAACTCATAAATTAAGCATAAACCATAATAGACGAAACTAAAATAACATCAATGAATTAAAATAGAAGCATGTCAACCTTCGCTAAACAAAAAGATCCATTATAGACTTAAAAAGTAAATTAGTTCATAACGAATGAATTAAAAACTGAAATCCACATAAAACTAGCATCCTGGATACAAAGATGAATTTAAAGGATAAAAACAGAAAATAGAACCGCTACACTTCTTTAATCCTCTTCGTAATCTTCATACTCCAACTCATCGCTTCAATCCTCCAAAATCACGAGCCAAAGTTAGGGTTTCCTAGTGGTGATGATTGATGATTAATCCTCCTTCTCTCCTGCTGAATATGCCTTTTATCCTCTCCTAATCACATCCTAAATCCACCAGCTACACATCTCTAGAGTTAGAATCACATCAGAACACTTCAAGCATCAGTCGTGTACCCCGCCCTGGCGGGCATTTTGAACTGAAAATACCTCACCCCGACGGGTATTAAAATAGCTGACACGTGTACCCCGCCCTGACGGGTGTTTTTTCTTGTTGAAGGCCCGTCCCAGTGGGTATTTACTCTAGAATTTTCCAACTTTTGCCCTTCTTTTGTTGCTTACTTCCTCCTTTAGCCATTTTACACTAACCATGTAATACAAACACAACACAACACATAAAATAATACTACAACACATGGAATAGCAACTTTGTAGGTCCAAAAAATATCCAATTCGTAGGTATGAAACAAACTCATCAAATACCCCCAAACATAGACAGTGCTTGTCCTCAAGCACAATACAATGCAATGCAAACTACCTATATGCCTATGAATCCATCTAGTAGATAATATAAAGTTTAACTAGATTGCCTCAGAGAAATCACGCTAGACATGAACAGTAAATCGCACCAAGACACATTAACAACCTCATATCAATCTCCAAAGCAACCCCTGTTATCACTGACGTAGTGTGTGTGTGCTCAACAACTATGAAAACCGACTGAAAATCAAATATGTCACATAATACGCTTCTTAAAAGGGAAAACATAGTTTAACATAAAGAAATCTATAAACAAGCAAAGATCTGGCTAAAACTCAGCAAATACCAAATAAAAAGTCAATATGGGATATTTTTGCTATCTTTATTCACTTACGGGAGCATTTTGCTCTTTTCCCCGTATTTCTTACTTACACATGACTGTGCAATGTCTAGTCCTCTTAGGCTTTTTAGTGCTATCCATTAGTGAGCTTTCGACCAACAACTCCCAAACCAGATGGCTTTAGGGCACTTGGTGTAGAGACAACCCCTAAGGCGTACTTACTCTAGTAACAAAGGCCACATAACTAAAATAGTCACGGTGTTTATTCATTTTTGTTCATTTTTCCTTTTCTTTTTTTTTTCTTTTCAAAGATAGATCCCATATCTTCCCCCAAACTTAGGTCTCTGCCTAATCCTAGCTTTCACCACTAGTTCACTAAATTTCTTTCATTAAACTCTCAATATACCTTAAAAAGTCAATTATATGTATATTTCAACTAAGTCTGTCAACATGGTCTTCTATTGTGCTAACCGGTTACATCAGTTTCAAACATGAAAAAACTTGATTCATACTATAAAATTACTTCTATGCCCTAGCTGTCAATACTACTCCTTGTCTAAGCAACTCCAATCTCATCATCAGCCAAATTAACTTCAAACTAAATAACAAGCTGGAATCATGCAGAATGCGCTAACTATATCCAAAACATTAATATTTAACTCTAACTACTATTTTTGTGATTTTCCAATTTTTTAAGTTTTTTTAAATAAATAACTGAAAACAAAAACTAAAAAAAAAACTAAAAACTACATGAAAACTACACTAAATATAAACAATTAACATGCAATGCTAACTAAATGCAAAATTACACTAACTAAGAACTAAATATGCAAATGTAATGCAGACAACACCCTCAAACTTAATATTAAACAATGTTCTCATTAGGAAAAATAAACAGAATTGAAGTACAAAAGACTTCCCTTAACTGGCTAAGCATCAAGTTGAACCTCCTTAACATCAGAGTCGGAAGGTGGATAAACAGGCAACGACTGTGCAAAAGGGAACTAAAATGGCTCAGCATTAGGATTCAGTCAAGCAAATGCTTCCGCCAAGGATGCATTGAATGAGTTATAAGTGGCAAAGGCATGATCCTGCCTCGCTGCGATCCTCTTGATCTTTCTATCCTCGATTTTATCCCTCGCATCCTATCTTGCGTGAGGAACTAGGTGCAGTAGCCTCCTCACTCCCAGAACCTTCATCAGCCCAAAAATTATCATCTTTAGAATCGGCAGCATCTTCATCCTCTAAAGCCTTAGGAAATATGAACCCAAGCTCTCGTGGATGAGACTCACCTCCTGGCCACACTGAATATCTAGCAATGAGCCTAGGGTTCAATAGCTGAAGAGGTTACTGCACATGCTCGTCAGCAGTCCACCGAACCCCTACTTGACGACATAAACCTCATATAAGTGATGGATGTGGCAGCCCCCCTAAAATCGGTCCTCGCAGACAACGTCTGATTCAAAAACTGATAACTCCCCCAATATTAACAACAATAATACATTTTCCTTCGTCACCTCACTAGTGTGCTGAGATAGAAAGAGTTTCACACACAAGAAGGCATACCATATCTTTCCATATCGACTCAGATCCTTGCTCATGAACAAGGTGCCTCCTTTCTTTCCCTTCACCAAAGTAGTATTTGGCGTACTAATCTCCTTCAAAATATGGTCATAGTCAGGACCACCATCTTGTAACTATGCATACTAAAAAACTAATGGGGCCCTCACATCATAAAACTGATTTATTGCCTCATCATTGAGCACACTATCTTTCCTCTTATAAATGCCACAAACGGGGCTTTGTCTTCGGTGTTCGCATAGAACTCTTTAAACACAGTCACCACTGCCGGTTCAGGCTGATCTGTTAAGGTATCCCAGCCTTATCCATATATTTGCCTCCTCATATACCCATCAAAAGACTCGGGCCTCAGTCCACGCTTTAGTGTGAGTGCTTTCATAGCTAGATAATAAAACTTGTCCGCCACCGCGACACTCACAAACTTTCTTTTGTTGAAATTCCTTATGGGTGGCGATGAGCCCTCACCCATTTGTCTCTTTACTGGCGTTTTCGGAGCCATTGTGGTTGCAAATCAAGCAATTCCCCCAAACTTATTCACTTAGGCATTTTATCGAGCACGCGGTATGGGTATGACCGATGATTGCCAATAACACCCCCAAACTCAATAGCAAATACCAAATAGACAATAGGACCCAAATATAAATGCTTACCCAAGTACTTCTAAGCTTGTTAGTGCTAGTTGGGGATGATTTCCAAGCTTTACATAAACCCTCTTTCAGTTCTTGTTGCTTGAGAGGTTGAAATAGATGATGAAACCCTAATTTTTTAGAAAATGCCCAAAGTGTAGATGAATTGATGCAATCCGAAGTTGGTTATGTATAGGAAATGAGATTGAGGGTCAAAATTAATAGGGAATGTGAGTTCAGGAGACAAATCATGAGTAGGGGCCGGTTATTTGTGTGACGCCCACAAAATAGGTCCACACAACCCATTCTGAGTCGCCAAATATATGGTACAAAAACAACTACAAACATCATTATTACAATTGTCGTGCAAAATACGACAACACATATGCTATGAGTTTAAATACAAATATTGTCTTTTAGAAAATATCCAAACTCAAATAAGTCCTCATTACAATTATTGATACACTAGTTTACAAAATAGTGAGGACTGCTAAAATAACTGTCTGGACCCATCACTCCATACCCCGACTAGTTCCCGTTATATTCTCGCCTCCTGAGAAGAAAAATGGAACAAAAAAGAAAAAGGTGAGCTCAACTAGCCCAGTAAAGAATATTATGACTAAGATAATGTAGAACAAATTATCGTTAGCCTTCAATACATCAGATAAAATATAATGGACAACAAGTTTTAGATCAATATTCGCAGCGAAAATAATAATTCATTAGAAGAGTTAAGTAGAGAATGAAGTCTACTATCTTCTATGATTTTAAAGTCCATCATCAATATTTTATCCCTGTAACATCAATCAATATACATCTTGAACCAAATATTCATCTTTACACTACATGCCAAAGATATTCATTTGTATCACCAGTTGGTCATATTTTAAAGAAAATGAATCCAATGAGTTAAACGGATAAAGATTAGGGATTCATATTTTGGTTCATTTAAGTTCAAAAATACTCCATAATAATCAATTGTGGAGCAAAACTCAAGAATGAAGATCAAAACATAGATACAATCAAAGATAGTAACCATAATAGACCACTTGGACAAAGAAAAGAAAATTTTATTTTTCTGTGAATAGTGTCGTATTCGTGAATAGTGTCGTATACATGAATAGTGTCGTATACGTGAATAGTAACCTCGACACAAAAAGCTAGAAATTGCACAAGAAAAATCATACTTCGTGAATAGTGTCGTATACGTAAATAGTAACCTCGACATAAAAAGGTAAAAATTTCATAAGAACATTCATACCAATATTTTGGTATAATGATATTGAACGAAATAACATCATTTAAGAAGAAAATAACATCTTTTAGCTCAAAAGAACAGTACTTTTGACTGGAATATCGAATATAACATTGAAGGAAACTTACACTGAATAGCAACTCTCAAAGTATGTAAATACTCGCAAAAATAAGCTCGATATTATAGAGAGAGAAAACTTCTGATTCTAGTGTGATTTTTAATTCTAACTAAGTAACCTATTTATAGGAAAATGCTAGAACGCCAAAGCAGACTAAAATTTAATAAAATCATATTTTGATAAGAATATTTCATGCACACCTCTTGAGCAAACTCAGAACAACACAATTGGGGCCCACCAAATTCAAAAAATTCCATAACAACCAAAAGTGGGGCCCACCAATGTTTTAATAAAAACATTTATTTCCTAAACTTCAATAATTCATAATAAATAGCCCTTTTTTCAGAAAAATACGAATTTTATGTCAATTCCATAGGAAATTTAATTCTCTAGAACTTTGCAGAAAAATTATTTTCCAAATTCCAAACAGAAAATGACCGAAATTCACATACGGATGATTTTTAATACCTCCATTCCAACAAAATACTGATAAAACACCTCAGGAATAATTCCTTCAATTATATCCACATAAAATAAATATTTCCGTATCATATAAATCAATAATTAATTATTCACAAATAATATTACAGAATCACAATAATGACAACCAGATCGTTTCTAGGAAAGATGGGGCCTTTCGATAAGGATTTCTACTTACTGGTGCGCAATTAGGTGACCAAATCCCTTTTCTAGACAGAACTTCCTTAGACATTGCCAATAATGCTATCTAATAATATTATTCAAATAATATGAATTATTGATCTGATAATGGAAAATAACTTTGTGCGACAACAATTATTGAAACAAAATAATATAAAATATCAACGTAACAATTATTGAATCAATAAAATAAAATATTGAACAGTAATTACTGTAAAAATTATTGAGTAGTGCTTTCTTATGTAAGAATCAATAATCCAAAAAAACTGTGAAATACCGTGTGCTACTATGCAACCACGTGTATTACTGTATTTTAACCACCGGGGTATTCCAATAGTGTTAACAGTAACAATTACGCCATTATTTTAAAAAAAACTCATACTTGTCATTTTCTTCATCCGACAATTTTCCGTTATGGGGCCCACAAATGACTGCACCATTGTACGAATATTCCCCGATATCAAGAATATTCCACGACCAAACGAATATTCCCCGACAATAATGCATATTTTATAACCACATGCTTATTTTGCAAAATTTGCACATTTCACCCATAACCAAAGCATTATATCAAATTAACACTTTATTATTCAAAATAATAATTAAAGGAAATCCAATTTTATTTATAAAAAGTTGGGATCTTACAACCTCCCCTCCTTATAACATTTCGTCCTCGAAATTGACGTACGTACCTGGTGTTTCTGTGAAAGCCCCGAATCCGGGTCCCAAATCATCGTAGATCCGGTACAAATAATTCTATTACTATTGCGGAAGATATAAATATAAATTGTTTATAAAATACATTTACACACTAACCCCAAGGTCGAAAACCTTCATATAATACCTGAACCACTATTCTATCTAACATACAATGTTATTATTATACAATATTGTTACAAATCTAGCTGCACACATAGTCCCAAGCTGAACTTGGCTTTGACTTTTCATGTATTCGTCTTAATCTGCAATGTTAATCATGATACAGCAAGGGTGAGCAACAAGTTTGCCCAACAAGTTAAGTTCAATTAATCAAGGATATATCATGATTGAAGGAATTATACAATAATTTGGCTCAAATTCTACAATATAATTGAGAACTAGCATGAACAAAATTTTATAGTTGAATGAACATGGAACATGAACAATTATATCTGGACCAAATGGTAATGAAGGTGATCAGCCTTTCATACCTGATGAATGCATGCAATGTACATAGAATGCGAATCAATAATTCGTAGACATGGTATAATCAGTAGAGATTAACCACAAGCATATTTCAAAGTATCAACTCGAGGTCGAGTTAGAGAAAACTTGCCTGATCGGTCGATTACTGTTACACAATTTATTTAGCTTTGCCTGAAGACCTATTATAAATAATATTAATCTATAAATTAGAATAATATCATCATAATATTTAAAATAACCTAAACACATAACACATAACTCTGTCAGTCTATACAACACATAAGACTTAGTATCAAGTCAAACTATTGCAGTCTGAGTTGAATCCGGCACATTTCTAACATCCCGATGGTCTAGTCGGATAATTATTGAGTTTAAGTTCAAATAAACTCTGCCTAATATCAATAAGACTTGGTCTAAACGCTACACAATTATCTTTGATAATTTATTATCAGTCAAAATATTTTTCATAAGCTCGTAATAATTTTCAGATAATTATTACCATTTATCATGATTTTTCAATCACTAATATCGTATTTATATGAATTAAATACCACATTATTCCCTTATCATTAATATTTAGTTAATATTAAATATTAATAAAAATAATACCATAATATTATAATATATTTATAATATATAAAAGTATTTTAATACCCTAAAATCATATTTCTATGATTTTAAACCTTTAAATCCATTATCCGATAATTGTCATTAATATTAAAATATTAATATTTTCATGACAAAATATCAAAAGTTATATTTTATAACTCAAAATATTTTTATAACCATTAAATCATTTTTATATAATTTTAAAGCATTAATTACATTTTTCCATAATTTATTTAATTCATTTATTAAATAAATTAATTACCATTGATATTAATTAATTAATAAAATTCATCGCATAATATTAAAAGTCATCAAAAAGAACTTAAAATAATTTCTAACACCATAATATAATTTTTTCATGATTTTTCAAGTATTAAAACCATTTTAAAGTAATTTATTTAATATTATATTTAAATAAATTAAATACCCTTAATATTCTAAAAATATTAAATATTAATGAAATACATTCAAAATAATTAAAAACTCATTTTCAGGCTTTAAAATAATTTTTAGGAATTTAATATTAATTTTTAATAATTAAAAACTATTTTTTTCTATTTATTTATTAAAATAATTAATTTTTGTAATTAACTGTCACTAAAGGGCCCTATAGCGACAGAACCGTCGCTATAGGTGTTCTTGGGCCTGCCCAGATCTTCATAGCCAAATTACCGGGTGCTTAGTTTGACCAGCATTTGATCTCTGTTCGAAATGTTTTCTGGGCAATAAAGTGCATCAATATTATAGTACTTATGTAATACTATAAGAATTAACGAGTTTCATGTTTATCCTGCATCATAACAACAAGATATAGGCTTACCAAAATCATGTCAAAGCTATTCTTCATTTCTGGGTTTTCCAGAAATGAAGAGCAGTTGTAGGGGTTACTTTTCAGGTCTTGGATCTATGTGTTCCAAGTTTAGTTTGTAGAATCTAATGGTTGAATCTTGTAGAACACATGTCAGGGTACATTTATATAACATTACATCAACTAAACAACATTACATTAAAGCGATATTGGCCGGTCAAAGTACTGGTCAGGAAACGCCTTTGAAGATTTCTAGGTTACCCAGAATCTTCATTCGGCAAGTTGGTCAACAGTTGTTTAACCACGATCATCTATGATTCTGCACAAGATCTGTTTGTTCTAAGGGCTTGGATATGTAGTTCAAAAGACATGCTACAAAGATCAAACCACAACATGGCCTAAACACTAACATACAGCAAGATCTGAGGCTCAGAAAACGTTGTCAGACGAAATCTGGTTTCGGGTTACCCGAAACTTCGATTTTATGAAACAGTCAACAGTTTTGGTGATTATATCTTAAGATCTAGACATGATCTGACCCTGTTTCAAGTTCCAGATCATAGTGTACATGGCATACTACACATATACAACTTCAAACACAATAAATCATTAACACAGAAGAATCTAGAGGCCCTGACATTTGCTTGTCAGACCATATTTTCCAACTTTTCCAGATTTTAGAAATCTTTAAATTCGTGCATCTAGATGTTATGGATCTATGTTATTACAACCCAGATCACTGAATAACATCTTATTACACAAATTTAAACAATAAACAACAACATCTAACATCAGATCATAAGATTTTTAAGATTTAGGGTTTATACCACTTTGATGCTTTGATCTTGAATCTGATCATCATGATCTGATCTTGGGGTGTTGGAGACTTAGATAGGAACTGAATCACTTAAAAATTTCGTGGGTTTAGAGAGAGAGAGAGAGAGAGAGAGGCTTGGTTGAGTGTTGGTATACAAATGAGGCCACTTTTTGACTTTTCTTTTTCTTTAATCTATATATCTTATAATGCAATGTATAAGGCTGGCAAATGAAGCTGATTGCTGTGATTTAGAGCACATGTGGGATATCTAGAGAGGTTCACCAATTCCATATATGACAAGATTTGCAAGTTATGTCCAAATAATGTGTAAGACCCCAACTTTTTAATGAATAAAATAAAATTTCCTCTATTTATTATTTTGAATAATAAAGTGTTAATTTGATATAATACTTTGGTTATGGGTGAAATGTGCTAATTTTACAAAATAAGCAAGTGGTTATAAAATATTCATTTTATCGGGGAATATTCGTTTGGTCGTGGAATATTCTTTCTGTCGGAGAATATTCGTACGACGGCGCAACCATTTGTTGGCCCCATAATGGATAACTTTCGGATGAAGAAAACGACAAGTTTGAGTTTTATAAATAACAACATAATGGTTACCGTTAACACTGTTGGAATACCCGGTGGTTAAAATCCGATGTACGCGCGTGTTGCACAAGAGTAATTACCAGGTATTGCACAAAGATTTTTGAAATTATTGATTTTTACGTAAAAGTCACTACTCAATAATTGTTACGATAATTCTTTATTCTCAATATTTTATTTTATTGGTTCAATAATTGTTGCGTTGATATATTATATTATTGTTGTTTCAATAATTGTCACTACACAGTATCTCCATTATCAGATCAATAATTCATATTATTTGAATAATTTTATTAGATAACATTATTGGCAATGTCAAAGGAAGTTACATCAGGAAGGGGTTGGTCACCTAATTGCGCTTAATAAGGAGAAATCCTTATTGAAAGCCCCTCTCTTTCAGGAGCGACTTTCGGTTGTCATAATTGTGATTCTATAATATTATTTATGAATAATTAGTTATTGATTTATATGATAAGGAAATATTTATTTTATGTGGATATAAATGAAGGATATATTTATTTTATGTGGTTATAAATGAAAGAATTAATGCTGAGGTGTTTTATCAGTATTTTGTCAGAATGGAGGTTTTGAAAATCGTCCGTATGTGGATTTCGGTCATTTTTCATTTGGAATTTGAAAAAACTTAAACTTACAAAGTTGTAGAGAATTAAATTTACTATGTAAATCACATGAGATTCGAATTTTTCTGATAAAAGGGCTATTTATTATGAATTGTTGAAGTTTCGGAAAATAAAATATTTTTATTAAAAATATGGTGGGCCCCACTTTTGGTTGGTGAGTAATGAAATGTGCTAGAATTTATTTTCAAGAGTGGTGGGCTTGAATAGTAGCAGGTAAAGCCATCAGGCAGCAGGTTAGTCTGCTATGGTGTTCTAAGCATTTTCCTATAAATATGATTCTTAGTTAGAATTGAAAATTACACCAGAAATAAGTTTTCTCTCTTTCTCTCTCTATATTATCGAGCGTATTTTGTGAGTATTTAGATACTTTGTGAGTTGCTATTCATCATTGCAAGTTTCCTTCAGCCTTATACCGATATTCCGATCAGAAGTACTGATATTTTGAGGTAAGGGATGTTATTTTCTTTCTAATGGTGTTATTCTTTCAATATCATTATACCGAAATATGGTTATAGATTTTATTGTGGAATTTCTACCTTTTTGTGTCGGGGTTACTATTCACGTATATGACACTATTCACGTATACGGCACTATTCACGAA